>PPHD01013031.1:0-17612 GCA_002909625.1 Bambusicola thoracicus | reverse complement strand
CACTGCATGATGTTGTGATGTGGAATATTGATAAACAAAAATCATAAAACCATGACATTGGTACAGACAATATTTCACTTATAAAGTGGTAACATTATTACTATATGCTTATTTGTTTTCAAATTTCTATGAAGTAAACTGCTGGAACTGATTTTCTGAAGTACATCTTCAGAAAATTCTCTATAGATTATTGTGAGTAGATACCTGCATATACAGGTCAAAAAGCACAGGCTAGTTTGCACACACCAGTAAGAAGTAAATCCCCATTCCAGATAAAGGAAACTAATACTTAAAATCCTTCCTAAAAGCCAAAGTCTTCATGTTCACAAAGTTTGTGTTTTGTTGAGGACTGGAACCTGCTTCTCCTCAAGCCAATTGAAAATACCTTTGATTTTAATGAGTAGCATTAAGAATTAACATGACAGCACTTTATTCTGTGTACCTACACTCACAATCACATGCCCATGGAATAGGTAAACACAGTTGATGTTACGAAATCACACAATAGTTGATCTTGGAGGGGATCTCTGGAAAAGATCTAGCACAAACTTCCTTCTCAAGCAGAGTTCACTAGAGCACGTATCCAGGATTGAGAGAGTTTTTGATTATCTTCAGGGAAGGAGATGCCACAAACATCTCTGGACAAATTGTTTCAGTGCCCAGTTGTTCTCACAGTAAAGAAGTTTGTTCTCATGTTCAGGTAAGTGTATTTTAACTTACACTTTATTCATTATTTCTCTCTATTATTTCCCCCATTTTGGGGTATCATGAATAAACTAGAAGATGAACATGCTTTTGACAAAATAAGGACAGAAAGAAAATGAAATACATAGAGAATACTAGCTATACTTAATATTATCCTGTATGACATTCATCCTTACAATTCATATTAACTCGTTACTAGAGATAAGGAAAGATATCAACAATTTTTTTTTGTGCGTACATGTATAAAAGAGCATTGATGCCATTTAATTCTCACTGTACATAAATACAGATTTACATTCCAAATTAGATTACCTAGACTTATTTTTTTTAATACTTTATATACACATAAACTTTTTTTTTTAAACATAGAACATTAAAGTTGCTCTTAATCTACACTTAACGAACATGACTGTTGCTGTTTCAGAATTCATTTTACTTGAGTGTGTCTTCTAATAAAACTTGTATTGATCAAGTCAAAGCCAGTCTGTATGAGCCCAAGTAGTCTATGTCACTGAACTACTTGATGCGTGAGTAATGGACTGTTTCATCAAGGTCTGGGATATAACACATAGAAATCCAAAGTTTTGGCTTTCTTGGACCACATATAAAGTATAAAATGCATTTCATGTGTATAAGCATTACAAATTATTTTACGTTTTAAATATCTTTCAGTAAAGAAAAAAAAAAAAGCAATGCAATCACAATCACAAAACCAGTGAGATATTTCTGTGATACTAATGCATTGACTTGGTTCAGTGGAAGTGACTGCAGTTCAGCTTTCAACGTGTTTGTCAGAAATTTTTGATGAAATTTTGTGCTTTCTGTGCTTCATCCTTGAAAACTATTGTTTACAAATGTGTGTACTGCCAAAAAGTGACGACATGAACAAGGAGTGATTGTGAAGAGAGGGGGTATATTTCTCTGGTAAGAGAGAGGTTATAAAAATTTCTTAAGAGACATGGTGAAATTTTAAAGTTGAATACATGATTGTAACTCTATATATCCCATTTGAAAATTCTTAGGTAATTAATTAATGTCAACACAAAATGGAGTCAGAAATACAGCAAAGAACTTTTTTGGCAATCTTGAAACCTATTCTCAAATTCCTTATCAAAACTGAAGCAAGTAAGCCTGTTTTTTGCAGTTCATAAGACTGTGTTTAGCCAGTCAATCAAAAGCATAACATTTGCCATAACTTGAGTTAGTGCTTCACTTTGAACACTCTGTGTCCTGGTGTCAACACAGCCAGTGCTGATCCACAGGCCAAACCTCTTGGTTGGCTAGAGCTGCTGCCAGGAGGATGGCCGCAGCTTGAACAGGCCTGAGTTAACAGTTTCTACTCTGCCTGAGTTTCTGCTCTAGCACCTATTCACTTTAATACTTTTATCCACAACCTGAAGGATAAGTGCTCTCCATTAAACTGGACTTTTTTCCTAACACATTTATAGATGTGTAATTGTTCATCAACATTTATCTTCCATTAGAGAAGTTTCCTAACTGCGTTCTGTAAGTCCATACAAAGATGCCATCTTGGCGAATGAATTTAAGTCAAACAAGTATGAAGGGAATTATCAAATTCCCTAACTCCAGTAAACAGTAAAAAGAGACAGTTGATGGGAATTACTGTTGTTGTTGTTGAATAATATACTTTGCTGTGCTTTGTAGAGCAACAAGTTCTTGGAGGACCTCCCCATCTTGTCATTCTCCAAGCTGAATTTAGAAAAAAGGCTGAAGTTATACATCCATAAAATACAACAATAGAAGGGGAAAAAGCACAGAAGTGGAATTATCTTAGTACATTTTGGAAGACCGAGTCTATTTTGTACAACTGAATTAGGACAGTTACTGTTTGCCAAAGGAAAAAATGGAAATCTACTTAGCTGTCATAGGTTAATTTGCATTTGTCAGGTAAAGCAGAACCTCTAGTTGATGTCTGCATTGCTATCTATGTCCCATGACCGAGTGAAAATACTTTAAATTATGTACAGACTTTCACAGAAAATGTTAAATTTTCAAAGTACATCTATATATTAGACCCAAAACATCTTTCACAATTGTCATGTCAAGTCACAAGGTCAGGACGATGAGCATTTAAGCAGATTTAGAAGGCTCTTCTGCACATCTATATACTCAACTTCTGCTGCGTTCATGCAGTGTTTATGCAGCAACAGTGGATTTTCTGCCATCCAGTTGAGTATCCATCCAAAATCACACAGCTGCCTTTATAAATAATTACATGAGAACAGACTTCCCCGCTAATAACAATTATTGAGGTGATAAGAGGTTAATAACAAATGTGGTTGTATACTTCCATCAATACACATGATGGAACTCACACTGAAGTAATCTATCAAATTTGCTTTCATTCTGTTCTTCAAATTGCAGAATAAATAGAGAGCATGTTGCAATTATTTACAGTGGAAGTCTTTTCTGTAGATAAGATAATTTTAATTGAGATACTCATTATTAAAATGTCAATTAACCTTGATTTTCCCTCCTTTATTATTATTTAAACTAAACACAAAATAACTTTGATGCAGATGAAGAACTGTAAAACATTTAATGAGGTAAATTGCTTACAGAGCTCTAGTTTAATTAGTTCAGTCATTTTCTGTCAGTTCTAATTACATAACTAAATTTTCTACATTTGGCAAATATCACATTTAGTGTGAACTTTTCTAATGGCAATTAGCTCAATATTCAATGACCTTATTTGTGTACACTTGTGACTTAATTTGTTTCATAAACAGTTATTTTGATTCTTATTTCTCCATACAAGCTGCATCAGTTTCTTTTTATCAATTCAAGATGCAATTTCAGTAATTCACTTGAAATGTGAGAAATGTCATGTAATTAGTTATCAAAGTAGCTGTGAGTTTTCACTTCTACTTCTTTTGCAGAAGACCTCTAGGAAGCAGATTTAATGGAACCTTTTCTAGCATGAAAGTTGTTTCCCATCTAACAACTCTGTTAGCATACAGGTTTCAGTCATTTAAGAGCATTCAGCCTTGAAGCAGAGTTTACTTCTGCAGCACTGCCTCCAGCTGTTTCCTCTGGGAGGATAACCACCTTGCAAATGATCAGCAGTTAAATGAATATTCTCTCTACCACCATACTTACTACTACCATCTCCCACTTTTATCTATTCAGTGAAATTACAAAATACCATAGAACTTGCAATCATGTCAACAAGAAAAATCCTTCTTGTAGGAGGAGCAGTAGGATAATATCAGTCACTGAATTCAGCTGGTACTGTGCATTTCTCTGTCTTGGTTTTGGCTTCCTGTGCTGCTCTGCTAGAGAGGAAGCTGGATGTGCAGAAGTACTGAAGGAACTGGGGCTGGTTAGTCTGGGGAAGAGGAGGCTGAGAGGAGACCTTATTGCCCTCTTCCAATATCTGGAAGGTGCTTACAGCGAGAGCCAGGGTTGGTTTCTTCTCACTGGTGACAGGTGTCAAGAGGAGGGGAAATGGCCTCAAGTTGCACCAGGGAAAGTTTAGGTTGGATATCAGGAAACACTTCTTTACAGAATGGGTTGTTAAACACTGAAATAAGCTTCCCAGGGAGGTGGTTGAGTCACCATCCCCGCATGTGTTTTAAAGCCATGTAGATGTGGTGTTCAAGGACATGATTTAGCATAGGGTTATTAGAGTTAGAGTAGTATGGCTAGGTTGTGGTTGGACTTGATCCTGGAGGTCTTTTCCAACCTGAGCAATTCTATGATTCTAAGTAGCGAGGAGGGGACACAAGAAGGACAGCTGACCAAAACCAACGAAGAAAAATTCCTTATCATACTCTGCAATGTATGTGGGGAGTACTGGCCAGAGAGGTGCTACTGTTTCTCAGGAATTGGCTGAGCATTTGTTGCTGATGGTGAGGACTGCATCACGTATTATTTTCTGTTCATTTTTTCCACACTCTTCTTAAAGTGGTCTTGTCACAGACAATAAGTTCTCACACATTTACTCATTACTGTCTCCACCATCCCACTGGAGGAGTGAGCAAATGGCTGTGTGGTGTTTTCCACATTTCCACATTAAACCACATTAAACCACAACACTGCCTACATATATTTGTTTTATACTTACATTGATTTAATAATAATTCCTGCATCCAATCTTTTTTTATATATAAAACTATAGTCAATTCAATTAAAATATAAATATTTTAAATTAGAAAAGAAAATCAAAATGTATTGTAACTGTCATAATTGATCACAAGCTAAGTAAAATTTGGTTAATCTCCAGAAGCATAATAATCAACATCATAGGAGTTCAGCTGACTGGCCGGTTATCCATCATCTCTGTCAATGGGAAACAGACCCCTATTCAGTCCCTTTCAATAATCTGTCCTGTCAAACAGAAATCAAATTTCTCATGTTGCTGAAAGTGGAAATGACAGGTGCCCTGGAATTTTTGCTGAATTCTGTGAGGTGGGCTTCTTTATGCAACTGGGATACTAGCTCTTTAGCAGACTGATGAAATTGGGAACTGTTGCCAAGTATTTCTTGCATGGAGACAGGAGGTCTATAGTGAAACTGGTACAGTGCTGCAACAACATGACTGTTCAGGAATCCTCAAAAACCTTGCTGGCAATAAAAAGATACAAATTTTTTACCTCCCTAGTTGTTTGATGCAGGAAACACGCCTCATCAAACTTCCTATAGCTGATTATGGGCTACCTTTGCATTAATGTTGCGCACTATCAGCAACCTACCTCTTTCAATAGTTTGCTAAGTCTTATACTATGTTACTGTACAGTATCTGAAGTTGCAAACCCATATTGAGGATATTTAAATTCTTTGGAAGTGAAAAGTCAGAAGCAGTAAAAGCATCATTCTTTTTCAGAAAAAATTTCCGTTAGTATGCTTAGTAAGATTCCAGACAGTTGTGGATGATAGAAAGCTGGCTGAAGTCTTTTCATATTGTTTATTACACTCTAAGAAAAATAATGGTGTTTATACTCTTAATATATATTTTCCTCTATGGCACCACATGGCCCTTCCCTAAAATGTGCCATACTCTCAACTTTGGTTAAGCTTCACAGATATATTGAAAAAGAAGACTCTCCCATCCTTTTAGGACATCTTATCACCAGCAATATATGATTTACAGAATTGAGACAACTGGTAAGCGTAAGAATTACAGAATGGACACTGAGCCTTCATACATCATCAGGAAGAAATCAACCCCACCAACGAAATTCATGTTTGTCTATGCCACATCCTTGTTAAAGAAGAAAGCCAAACTAGGAAGACAGTAGATAGCACATATCCGTCTGTCTGTCTATCACTATAAGCTTTCCAGATTAGCAATTGCAAAACTGAAGTTGCAGTCTTCACTTGCAAGGCATTCTGTTTTCTTAGTGTCCTCCACTGGCCATAAGGTCTGTAGTAGAACAGACATCTGCCATGTAAGAGAATTTAAGTTGAGCATCCATTACAAATCATCTTGGATGCTGGAGGAAATCCTGTTATGCTAAACTGACAACACACAGGAATTAAATGAATAAAATACAGTATTAAAAAAATAAATAAATAAACAAGCAAACTAAAAAATAAAAAAAATAACAGCCAGACAAACGTAATGCATTTGGAAACAATTTTGGTTTCAGCTGGGCACTGGCATTTGTCATCTGCTGTATACCAGCAAAAGCATGGTAAGAATTTTTAACTTTTCATCAGAGGTATCTTTGAGGGACTGCGTCCATTAAGTGCCTTCATCCCTTTGAAAAGCAGCAATACTAACTACTGAATACAAGTAATGAAATTTGTTTCTCCTAAGAAAATGCCATCTTTCTATTATATAGACCAACTGAATGGTGCCAGTCAGGCAGTTATCTAATTAAAAATAGTTAAATAGGAGAACTGAAATACAAATTCCTTATTCTAAAGTGAATACTATAAATTACTGCTTATATTATTGTTCACCTATACTATGTCTAAGAAATTGAAAGGCACAAAAATCCTGGTGCTCCAGTTATACTTTTCAAAGGTCTGCAGTATAATTTTGTGTTGACATAAAGAGAAGTTTAGCCTTAGGACTCCGTCTGCCAGTTATCATTCTGTTTTTTGTTTATATAGCTCATTTTATTTGTTTACTTATTATTTTTCTTGCCATTTATATAGAAGCAGTCATAATCTGTTTTTAAATTATGTACACATAATCCTGACTTTCATAGAATTACAAGGTACTACCACTGAATTTTCTAAAAATTAAGAAAATTTAGTTTCAGTCTTTCCATGTAGGAAAGATATTACATTGTGTGGGAAATAACAAGAGCTCTTCTGCTCTAACAAAACATACCATGAGAATGAATTGAGATGATGTTTCTCAAGAGAAGAATTAAGTTTTATAATATAATGCTGTGACAAATCTTTAAACTAAAATGACATAAAATGAAAGCCACTTCATAAATCATATACATTTGTAATATAAATAAGTAGAGCCATTCAATTTCAAACATCCAGTCATTTGAATTTTTATTATTTGTAAGATACAACTTTTTGTATTCCCTACAGATTTTTTTTTCTAGTTTCTGATAGTAACTTCTGTATTAGTTTTGTAAAACTTATCTGTATATGTAAATGAATCAAAGCTGTAAGAAGCTTTGAAATAATGTTAATAAGTATTAAGACATTCTTGACAGGATGCAAAAAATTTAAATAGATTCCTCGTTAAAAATAAATAAGCAAATAAATAAATAAATAAAGCATATGACATCTATAAATCCTTGTTCAGGAAACTGTCAGTATCCTAGTGGTATTTTAGAAGTCATTAATCTTTCTTCATTGAATCTGGTTATTTTTTGGTTTGATTGGCTTTTTAGAATCTACAAATGCAAATAGATTTCTAATACAATAATACAAAAAATTACCTAGCGTGATCAAACCCTAAAATAATCTTATCCTACTACAAGAAATTTAGTCTTTGGTTTTCCAGAAACAATAATATTTCTTATTTCTAGATATAACAGATAAAACTGACAATATTTTGATGCATTTTTCATATTAGAATATTTCTTTTGAGTTTTACAAACAAGTACTGTACATTTAAACTGAACTTTTGATCTAATTTTTCCTATGCAACTTGTATTTAACATCTTTGATCTCTGAGTTAGTGATCTAATCTGCTGTATAACTCAGCTTTTATTGATCTGTTCTCATGGTGAGCAAATCAAGTCTCACTTTTATGGGAGAGATTGAAAAAGATAGTAAAACTGCCCCTGAGACAACAGTTTAAATCTGTGCAATAACAGTGGAGGCAAGAGATAAGACTTTTATTACACTGCCAAACTTCACATGAACTCCAAGTGTCATTAAATAGGTATGTGTCATTTGCCACATATATTTATTTTACTAGATAAGTTCGTAACCACCCATTTAGATACGTCGTAGTACCACATTTTCTTTGCTGCATCTTCTTTGCCACAGAATCTACTCCTCAAAATACATCTGAAATCTCTTTCTTGTGGTACTTTATATGCATTTCTGTTCTCATGCAGTTTTCTGAAAGAGTTTTTGATCCTCTTTTACTTAACTGAATTCCAAAAGCAATTTTCAGTAGTTATACAAGTGGGACCATTTTTAATATGTTAGTCTGTCATGATAAAAGAAGATTAATTCTCATATAACCAGAGCTTTTCAATCATGCTCCATAATGTGTGAGCTCTGTAATGCCTAGTGTTATTACATTACTAAGCATGGAGGAAAATAAAAGCAGTGAAAGTGCTGTATCTCAGCTTGATGTTATTGAGAGTAGTTTTACTTTAGAGGGTTTCCTATTGTGGTATTTTTCCCATTGTTCCCTGAGAAGAAAGACCTGATGAGTACATGGAATGTATATGGCATGTGCAATGGATGACACTTTTCACTCCCATGTACAGAACAGTGGTAAAGCAGAAAATGCATGAAAATAGGTTGCTTGATTTTTTTTTAACAACTTCAATATCCTAGTGTCAGTTCAGGATTGCCAAATGTACCTGATGATTTGCATGTCTGCCAATTATGTGATTCTGGTGAATATCTTCCTATTTGAAAGTCGTTCATTTTATGTTATTGGGCCCATGGAATGCTGAAGTCTTTTATGTGGATCATAAAGAAAACTTACCCTTTGTTTACACTTCTTCTATGTTCTCCTGTATGCATGCACCATAGTGAGATAAGATGTAATTGAAAGACAGAATAATATAGAATTTTACAAAACCTTCCCTTGTGGAAATCAGGGGGTAAAGGGGAGGGCCAGGAAGAGTTCTTACTGTTGATTGTATTAAAGTCATATGAATGAAATGTATGGTCCTGTAACAGCATATGCACAGCAGTCAGATCTAGCTATTAACATACGCTAGTAGCTTCATTTTCCCTGAGACAGCTGCAGGACTGGGATTTGCAAATGAGAACCTGAACAATGGAGGAATGTGACTTGGGTAAAGAATAAACTATTCAAATCTAAATTATACATTATTGACTTTGTAAACACACTTTTATTTCCTTATTATTTAATATCAAGTGATACGAAGAGTTTAGAAGACAACGTATTGATTATATGACGTATAAATTTTTGACTGAGAGTTGAAAGTTGCAGGGACACTATTTATGGTGCCTTTCTTAGAGCCAAAATCAAACAGACGGTGATTTCAGATTTCCTTAGGTTGTCATATGGGAACAATAAATACCATTAATCTTGATGTACAGTCTCAAAATACCTAGTCTTAAAACTTCAGTTCCTGACTGAGATACCAAGACTCCCTGTCTTTAGCAAAAACGCCTACTGTTTATGTATAATAGAATAATATATCCTCATCCATCTATTTTACATATATAGTACTTGGATGAAGAATTGAACCATTAGCATAGGGGAAATAAGAGTGTCTGGATTGTGGGAGAGAGAGGAGGCCAGTTAAGATGAGCAAAGAATAAGAAAGGATAAAAAAATATTATACAGGCTGGAAAAGATACAGAAACAGCGGAACCGGTTTAATGTATGGAAAGAAATCCAAGATTCCTACCTCTGCAGTACACTACAATCAAGAAGGATCTCTGGAATCCATTCAGAAAATTTATGCTCTCGTCCACCTGTTGTGGTTGGCCCGTATGAAAGTTATTAGTTATCCTTACCTTAGCAGATTGAAGTCTGCCTGTAGTGTGGTTTAGATACTGTTTTAGTGAGAGGGGTTAGAAGGATTTTAATATCTTTTCCTCCTTCCCATCGGCATCAATAAATGAAATTAATACTCCCAAGTCTTGCAACATGATCACACATGGACAAGCCTACAATGTCTAAGCTGAGAACTGCCCCCTGAGATATGCATTTTCCAAACTCATTGATGACTCACAAAGCTGGCAGCATAGGGTTTTGGTTTGGGTTGATTCTAGCCATGCATGAAGTTAGACATAGAAATGTTAAAAATAAACTGAATGAGTAAAATACAGACCTCATCATTTTACTACTATTATTGTTTTAATTGACTTGCTCAGTCATAGCAGCACTAATCAATATGTTAAGGAGGACAGGGTAATTATGCTAGAATATTGACAGTCATTGGAGTTAAGAGTTTTATACATTTTAGCAAAACTAGGAATTTATAAAACTATTTTCCTAGTGTCTGAAAATCATTAGAAAATGTAGACTAAGGTTACTAGTCCAACAAAGCTGACCAAGCCCTGAAATCAAGTTGTGCACTTACTGTCAGGAAGGCAGCCTGCCAAAGGGGTATCATCTTGATTTCTGAGCAAACAAGTTTGAAACTGTCCTGATGGCATCAGCCTTTTGGCTGCCAAATCACACAGTGCTTTGCTAAATTTTACAGCAATCTGCTCACCCACTTGTTTTTCCAAGAAAAAAGGGATGGAGTAATTTTATTCTTTTGGCTTGAAAACCTGAAAATGTTAAAAAGGAAATTTGAGGTGCTTTGAAGGGGTTGCTTGTTTGTTTTCATTTTTATTTAGAGATGAATCAAAGCGAAACAAAAAACATATTTTTGTAGAATTACAAAGGACATCATGGGATCAACTTAGTTATTTTTAGGGCAAAGAGGGAATGATCTGATTTCTGTCATTAATAAAATTATTTGTATTCTGTACAGTCAAAGACACATCTCCTGGGAGGCACTTGCGTGGAGGAATCCTTATGTGAAGCCACTTCTACTTTTTAATTATTCAAAACATAGTTTTGCAAGTAGCTTTTAGGAAACATACTAGAGAAATGGGACATGCCAATCAATATTAGGGGACCCATCCATCTCCCCAGTGGAGGTGTGAGAATAATAAGACAGAAGTCTTCAGCAGTGCCGAGCCACATGGGACTGACACAGGATATCTTTGGTATCACTGATACTCAACCTAGGGGTCATGACCCCATGGTGGATAGTGAGGCTATTTTCTGCGGAATGCAAGTTTCCTTTCAGAAACTAACCATCTATTTAAATCTGTTTATAGACTCCCTGACTAAGGAGATAAGCTTCAGGAACTGTTTCCCTGACTAGTGAATGTATGAAAACAGACTATGGCCAGATCCTGAGATAGGATGGAAGAAATGGTATTCCTCCTGTTCCCCAACTCTACCTACATTTTGCTCTTGTGAGAGGTCGTTTTTCAGAAAAAGCAAATATTTTCCATAACCAGAGCTTGTCTTCAAAAGGCTGAAGTCTTCCACAAGTTCTCTGCGGGGAGAGAGTTTCATGACTAGGCATGTCAATATGGCTTTGAATGATAAGAGATGGAGAATGGCTCAGACTTTAAACTATGCTGATAACCGTAGGACCTATTTTACTTGAGAACTTCTAGGTACCACATTAATAATAACAGAAAAGCATAACTCTCCTTGACTTCCAAAGGGCTTGTCAGCTCTCAGAGTTTTTGATGCACAAAAAAATCAAGTTTGAATGGAAAGTCAGGTGATGTATGTATAGTGTGTATACTTTACTGTATAGTACTTGGAATCTAAGAACTGGATGGTTCAGTAATTATTGAAACTCCATTACTTTACTTTTACATAATGTAAATTTTCTTTTTCTTTATTTAGTTCATTCTAACTTAAATAATATATAAATTATGAATTAATTTATTTTTCAAATGTTGTGTTTGCTTATTGCATTCAGGATAATAAAACTATCCTTTTTTAAAATAATTTTTTTTTTAACTTCTAAGCACAAAATTTCTATACAATATGATTTCACTAACTTTAATGTTACATTATTTTATCATCCAACTGCTGTTAAAGTTTTCTGAGATGTTATTCTAAACTCTTGATGTTCATTTGGGTGTTCCTTGGAAATGTAAATGAGTAGTGTTTGGTGATCTCAGTTCAGTTTCTAGTAAATGTCCACATCACAAAACCACTGTACTTAATTTTGCATGATTGATAGCTTCTGCTTAACTAAGACCCAGGGCTGAGCCAGCCTCAGGACTTTATTGCCTCCTATTCTAGTAAGGGTGGTCCATCCAGGTCAAAGTCGAGGTCAATAGTAGGACAGGGAAGGCACTAATTTTGCTTTGAAACAGACTATCTTCATGAAACAAAGAACTTCACTTTTAAGCTCTGTTTCATGACCAGAGATAATCTGTCTTAGAATGAAAATGTTCCTGATAAATATTATCATCTTCACTGCTGCTTTTTATCTTTTAAACTGTAATATTTTAAATACAGTTTCAGTATGGTCACTGATTTTTACTTGGAAGATGTATTTTAAATTTAATTCTGAATGTTCCTACTTAATATGAGCCACATATAATGTTTTTGTAACTTTTCACTTTCAGTTGTCCAAGAAGAAAAATAAAACCCAAAAAACAAAAAACCATGATTAGATTTTCCTCAGTAACCAGTTTTCTCAGCCTACTTGAAACAACCACAAGCTGCATGAAAATTCTGAAGTCTCAGAAAGGTTACAAAATGTGAGTACAGTCAGCCTTAAAATATATTTTTATATTCCACTTACCTGATTAATATTGCACCTATGATCAGTTCTGAGTATTATAGAGAATTGCATTAATAATGTCGTAATCCAAAAGAGTGTTTAAAGCAAGAATGGAGCACCTAAGAAAAACAGAAAGAGGTATTTCAGTGAGCTCAATTTGTTTATTTTGTTTTCTGTTGCAAGACATTTCTTTAAGGCTAAAGCTTGAGAATAGGTTACAATGAAACTACAAAGAGCAGCACTGCAACTGAAGTGACTCATGTTTTCTGGGTCCAAATTAAGGGAATAATGTAAATCCATGAGAAGAATTAGATTTTTATTTAAGCTGTACTGAAGAAGTACATGTGCCAGCCAGTGCTGATCATCCTTTTACCTTTTTCCTTCTTTCATCTAGGGAAGTCCACGATCTAAATTTAGGAATACTCTATACCTCTGGGATTTTCGCAGCCTCTCATTTATGCAATGTATTTAACTGCAATCTGTATCTGTTTTTCTCAGTAAGTGAATTTCACTGAGAGATATTTATTTATTTATGACAAATACTAGCTTTGATGAATGGTAAGATGTAACGCAAAAAAATTCAAATTCCAGTCCTGAACATCTAAATTCTGGGACTAGTTCAGATTTCAGATTTGGCTCATAAAGAAAGAAGGCCTTTGAAATTACTAGAATGCAATTCTCGTTAGACATATTCAAATAGAGGAGTAATTTGTTTGTGATACTTGACGTTTCCTTATATCTGACAAATATGTATATTTTTAACTCCTCCACTTTCTTAATTAGACAGACTCATTGTAGCATTTTTAAATTAAAGAGTCATGATTACTATTTTTAAAGGTTAGAAAACTTATGAACATGCAGATGACTCAGCTACCAAGGAGGTAATCCAATTAACGTTTAAGATGTTATAGGCATCATATTCCCTAAAATTTGGGAACAAAGTTTTAAATTGAAAGAGACCATGAAAGTTGGCACTACAAAAGGAATTTAACTACAGTTCTCTTTCCTTTTTCTTATCTCTTCATTTTCTGAACCCATTTTCTGAATTTACTGTATAAGCTATCTCAGCTGAAAATCGAGTATATTAACATAAGTGTGCTGCAACAAAAGTTAAGCTTTTTGAACTGGAGGGAAAACACTTTTCAGATTTGGTATCTGTTAATAAGGATATTCAACATACAAAAGCAAGTATGTTTTAGTTGGTTTTATTTGCTACTGTTTGAAAATCCCTATGCTACTAAAAGTCTTACAGAAGGATTAGCACTGCACTGTTGAAAAAAGATCAAGAAGACAATATAGAATGACCTTGCTTTGTAAAACTAAGAATTGAGTATCTAAAGACTTCTGGAAAAAAAGCATGATCTGCAGTGAATTGGAACCATATGGAGGAGGAAAAAACCTAAGTCTAAGAAGTAAACATCAGTTGATGTCCACAGTGAAGATCAAAAGCTCCCATAAACCATCTCCTACAAAAAGAATGGAGAAAGCTCAGATTAGAAATGTAGTTTATATTTGCAATTCCTTTCACACTTCTGAAACCTAATTCCAATGAAGACAGACTAAGAATTGTATTACTTAGATATCAGGTACTTAATATTTATGTTACAGAAAAATAACCTAATTCATTTTTTTATTCCTTTGATTTTACAATGATGCAACTTTGACAGCATTGGAGCAGTATCACTGTAAAACATGAATAACTCTTTGATAGATCAGTGACACATTCTTTTTTTGTTTGTTTGTTTGTTTGTTTTGGTTTTTTTTTTTTTTACATTGAGTTTTCATATACAAATGAAAGAAAAATATTTTTACTAAGCCTGAGCTTCAGCAGAGTGGCTTATCACTAGGTAATTTCTTCCACCTTCTTGATTTTCTTGTCATTTTATTTATTACTATTATTATTATTTAACATAAAGCAACATTTAACAGGAAATGATACCAGAATGCCAGTGATGATCTCATCTTTTTCAAAGTTTGATTGCATTTATCTATCAGATTTGATATGTATTTTTTTAAAGCACTTAGGACTCTTTAAAAACTCTTAACTTTGTTGTGTAGCAACAGCTGAAAAAAATAAAATTGAAGTTTATACTTAGTTCATTCATATCTGATGCTACAACAGAATAGCTAATTATTAAGAACTGAATGTATTCTCTCTCTTGTAAATACAAAAGCCTGGAAGTAAGTATTTCAAGATTTCAGTGATAATTTTATATGTAGAAACTTTTCCTCAGTTTTTCTTTCTAAATATTTTTTGAACCTTACAAGTTATTTTTTAGGTAAGAGGTTTTTTTCTTGAGTTCTGAACTGTCTGACTGGTAGAACTCAGAGGGTTGTGACCAGTGGCACAGAGTCTAATTGGAGGCCTCTAACTAGTGGTGTTCCCCAGGGGTTGGTGCTGGGTACGATCTTGTTTAACATCTTCATCAATGAAGTCTGCTGATGATATAAAGCTGGCAGAAGTGGTAGACACACCAGAAGTCTGTGCTTCCATTCAACAAGATCTGGACAGACTAGAAGTTGGGCAGAGAAGAATCTGATGAGTTTCAACAAGGGCAAGTGTGGAGTCTTGTACTTGGGGAGAAATAACTGCATGTGTCAGTACAGATTAGGGGATGACTTGACTGTAAGGAGTCTGTGGAGAAGGCCCTGGGTGTCCTGATAGGCAATATGGGCCAGCAGTGTGCCCTTCTGGCCAAGAATGCCAAGTGTATCCTGAGGTGCTTTGAAAAGAGAATGGCCAGTGAGTTGAGGGAGGTTATCCTTCCCCTCTACTCTGCCCCAGTGAGACCACATCTGGGATAATGTGTTCAGTTCTGAGCTCCTCGGTTCAAAAAAGACAGGTATTTCCTGGAAAAGGTCAAGTGAAGAGAGAAAAATATGATTAGGGACTTGGAGCATCTCCCTTATGAGGAAAGGCTGGGAGGGGATCTCATAACTGTCAATGAGGACAGACTCTTTTGTGACAAGCAACAAAAGAACAATGGGTATACTATCTATGATCAGCAAAGTCACTGAGACTTCTCTTGTCCAGTAGATCCTTCAGTTCATAATATTTCTCATTAGGCTTTAGCTGTGCAATTTTTATGCTCTTAAAGAACACTTTTCAAAGTAACTGACCTTGAAAATTAATGCGTAGAGAACAATACCTACACAGTATGCGTAGAACAAGAAGTTTAAACATGATTGAATGATGTATGTGAAGAACAGCCAATTCTGAACTCCTTTGAAAAGGTGAATCTTGCGATAACTCCTGTAATACCTCCAACCCATTTATATAAAACATTGGTATCAAAATTCACACAGCTACTCTACTTCCTTTGTTATGTCTAGATGACATTACTGAGGTCTTTGGTCATGGCCAGAAAAAAAAGAAAAATGTGAATACTTATATGTGTACTGGCCAAGATAGATTTCACAGTTAAAAAGATATTCAGTGACTTCTGTCTCTTGCATTTTACTCTCCAAAAAACATGATGTGACTTCTGTTAGCATGTCACTCAAACCCGAGTACCCAGCACCATTCAGAGCGTAAAATGGGACCTTTTATTTTTTCTTCACAGGAATTTATGAGTGTTGCTCTGAAAGTAATGCCTCCTATTTTAATTTGTTGGCTCGTGACATCAAAGGTATTGGTAGTTAATTCCATTACTGATGTGCAGTGACAGATGGCAGCAGAGGGGCAGTTTAACAAAATAGCATCTGACATGGAAGCAAAAGTGTGTCATTGAATTCCTCCATGTGAAAAAAATGGCACCCATTTAAATCCATCAACACTTGCTAAATGTTGATGGAGTCCAAACAATGGATGTGAGCACAGTAAGGTGGTAAGTGGTGCATTTCAGTAGTGGTGACAGCAGTGTGAAAGACAAGCCACATTTCAGACAGTACTGCACAGCTGTTGCATCCCAAAATGAAGAGTGTCTCGATCACCTCATCTATGCAAATTGGTGGATTACAGTGAGGGAACTGTGAGTGGAATTGAATATAGGCTTCAATGCACTAAAAAAAAAAAAAAAAAAAAAAAAAAAGGCATAACTAGAATATCACAAAGTTTGCCACAGGTGAATCCCGTGAATACATGGAAAGGAACAGAAAGAACACCACATGCAAATTTGCCAGGACCTATTGGTCCAACGTGAGGCTGAAAGTGACAGTTTTGTGGATCACATCATTACTGGTGTTGAGACGTGGTGTTACCATAAGCTGGAGTCAAATTGACAGTCCAGAGAGCGTTGAAATGTGAACTCCCTATCAAAGAAAAAGTTCAAGATGTAGCCCTTAGAGGGTAAAGTGGTGCACACTGTCTTTTAGGATAGGGAAGGTTTTCCAGGATTTCCTGGAACCCGGACAAACTATTTACACCAACTACTACCTCTTAATGCTGACTAAGCTGAGGACTCGAATTTCCAGCATCAGACCAGAGAAGACAGCCTTTCTCTTGCAACATGGTAACACCAAACCCAATACCGATTTAAAGACCATGGAGCACTTTGCCAATCTTAGTTGTACTGTCTTACTGTACCCACTGTGTAGTTTGTATTTGTCACCTTCTGACTTCCATCTCTTCATGATGATGAAAGATGGACTGCGTGGGCAGCATTTCCCTAGCAATGCCATAGTAGGAACTGCAAAACAATCAGTAGGCCCTGCTGGTGCAGATTTTTATAAGTGCAACATTCAGGCTCTTATTCATTGCTGGTGAAAATGCATAGTTAATGGTGAGAACTATGGTGAAAATTAGTGTTTTGTAGCTGAGAATATGTTCTATCAAACAGTGTTATTGTGCTCTTTGTATCTGTAGTAGTTTCCATGGAAATAAACAGGAGTCTTTACTTTCAGAGCTACCTACATACAATATGTGTACAGTTCAATGCAATCACAAACTTGTGAGATGTTTAGAGGACATGGCAGAAGGAGTGAGAGATGTTTGCTTTAAGGAATAATTAAGTTTATGAATACTTTTTTTTTTCTTTTTTCTTTTTCTTTTTTTTT
>PPHD01013030.1:5043-17613 GCA_002909625.1 Bambusicola thoracicus | reverse complement strand
ATGCATATATATACTATATATATATATATATATAATTTTTGATTACTTTGTTAAGAGTGAGAGTTCTTCCAAGCTATATCTCAGAATATTCTGCTGCTTAGATAGGACTATGGAATTCAAGTCCAAACATACTGCCGTGAATTGGCTTGATATTTATCCTCACAAAAATAAACAAAACCTGTGGCTCTGGAGAAAAGATAATGTGCTTAGAAGAACAAAGAAAAAGAAATCTGGTGGCTCCATTTACATCAAAATTACACTTGACCCCAAATAATACTGTCTAATACCTCTATGCCAGGAACTGAGCTGTGACTTCAGACAGACATAAATCCAAGACTGAAAATGAGTTACATTTCCTTCCTTCCATAGCATTAGCAAAGAGTGGTAGAAATCACTAGAAAACAGTTTAGATTGGAGATCATTAAATTCCACACTGAAAAAGTTATTTCCAACTCACAAGAAAAATCACAAAGGTTTGGTAAAAATACTTCAAAGATGCACATTCCCTTCCCTAGATGGTGACAGTGAAGAGCCTGAATCTTACCAGATCTTTTCAAAGATCGTCAGAGAGAAATGCTAATCCGGGGTTTCTATCCCGGCTGCTATTTCTTCAAGGAAAATGTTCATAGCAAAGAAATTCTTCACTTCCTAAACAACGTCTGCATTATAGTTAAAAATGCTGCTCTAAAAACAGAAAGAATTCTGTACAAGTTAAGATGATGACTTCTGTATGCTTTGGATAACTTATTTATACAACAAAATAAAACTTTTTCTTTTTTTTTTTTTTCTAATTCAGGTGACTGGGTTTACTGTGGAAAGTGCTGCTGAGTACTTAATATAATAGTACCAAAATGTCCATAGAAAGTATGCAAAATAGGAGCCAACAGGAAATAAAAGTGAAGAAGATCAGAAGTTAATATAGGAAGCAAACACTGAATCTGTCCGTAGAAATGGCAAGGAGCAGATCTGAGTAACCGTCAGAACACGCTACAGAATGAACAAATGATATCACATCACTCATGGTTGTAATTTATTTGTTAAACAATGATTCTACCTAAAGGTAGATGAAAAATAATTAGAGAATTCTACAAAGTGGCAACTCAAAACATTTCCACTACCATATACAGAAAACTCATTCAAATTTGATGCTATGCATTTGATTTCCTGAAAACAAAGACAAGCCAAGGCCACTTGAAAAATGCCAGTGCACAGTGTTTTTCTAAGTTTCACACTTCTAATTCTACATAGAGCAAGGTTAGAGGATGAGAGAACAGGTTCTAGGAACATATGTGTAGACTTCAGTGATATATTAGGGAAAACGGAGAAGAGGAGGCTCAGAGAAGACCTTATCACTCTCTATAACTACCTGAAGGCAGGTTGTAGTGAGCTGGGTTTGGCCACTTCTCTCACGTAACTTGTGATAGGTCTGGAGGGAATGGCCTCAAGTTGCGCCAGGGGAGATTCAGGCTGGACATTAGGAAATACCACTGTTCCAAAAGAGTGGTCAGACACTGGGAATGGGCTGCCCAGGGAGGTGGTGGAGTCACCGACCCTGGAGGTGTTCAAGGAACATGTTGTACTGAGGGACATGGTTTTGATGGCATAAGCCTGGAAGTGAACTGAAATTATCAGAGTTTTCATTGACCAGAGAAAGAGAAGATAATGCTAGAGAAAGAAAATAAAACGGAATAAAATAAAAGAGTAAAAACAAAGAGTAAAACCTAATAAAAGAGCTGAGAACCTTTGATTTTAGTTGTTGTCATTAACCATACAACTCTAAACAGATTTTCAGACCTTGATAAGACCAACCTTATATTTTGTGTTTGTTTTGTATTGTAGTCTTTATTTATGGAGTTTAGTCTTTTATTTAAGGAACTTACAATCCAGTGTAATGGATTCATTCTTTCTAAAATACTGTGATATGTCCCCTAGTTTCATGCATTTCTGTTGTTGTTGTTTTTTTCTCAGAATGAACAAGTCTCAGTAAGTATGTGATTAAAAAGGTTTTAGTTTCAGCTGTTATTTAAGCTTCTACAGTAACATTGGTTATGTTGTTTCTCCCTGTTGTTTTCCACTTTCTAGACAGTGTTTTGCAGATGGAAAATAAAGTGCTGTTCAGTCTTTGGGAAGGAGTGCTGATTGATTCCATATCCCCACACATAGCTAAAACACAACACAAAACTAGAAGGAATACACACCTCCTCTTCCTGCAGCACCAGTGGACCACATACCTGTTTTGCTCCAAGTTATAAAGAAATAAGGGTCTTTAAATTACCCTTGACAGAGACCACATTCAAGGCCTTTGGGGAAAAGTATTAGCCATACAGAGCTGTAGGCATGGAAAGCTACTACAACCTCATCTTTTTTGATGAGTCCATCTCATTCAGCATAAAAAGGAATAATTTGCAGCTGAGATTATGGGAGGATCCACCATCCTGCATAGCTTTCTTCACAACTTCAAGCCTTTTAACCCTAAGGGTGATGAAACAATCCTTTCCCTCAATGCAAGGAATTGCACTCCCTCCTTACATGAAAAAGTGGACAGGCTGGAGCAGATAAAAATACATCACACATCCTTGCATTCACCTTAGTGAACCTCAGCTGTTGTCTACAAGATCAATTTTCAGAAAGAAATGCCTGTCTGTAATTCAGCAGCAATTGTTCTTTTTCCCCATAGAAACAGCTCCTGGTCAGGCAGGCAGGCAGGCAAACATATGCATTCCTTTCACAGTGAAAAGCGTGCTCTCAGTAGTGCTCAGGTAGGCAAGCAACCAGGCATGAAACTGAAAACACTCAAGCACAGACAAAACAAGAGCAGGCAAATGTAGTCTCAAGCTACCAAAAAAAAAAACCAAAAAAGATAGAGAGGTTGAGGGACAAATATCAGATCTCAGATCAACTCCTACTATTAGTTTTTGTTTGTTTGTTTGTTTTGTTTGTTTGTTTGTTTTAATTTTCTCAAAGGGTTTCCAGCAAAATCAGGAAGGTAATTAAGTTATCCCAGCACCAACTACATTTCCATTGCTGAAGGAAGGAGCAGAAGCCGGAGCGTATAACTCTGCTTAGTCTCAAACCCCTGTTCCTCTAATGTGTATGCACAGGGGTGGGCTGCAATTCTTACTGGCAGAGACTGGACTAGCACTGGGTATCGACCTGGATCTCTTCAGAATTGAGAACCTCACAAAGGCAGATGAATGAACACTTTGTCATCTGGACATTCATTAAAAAGGAACAATAGGGCATTCTTCTTTTAACAGAGAGCAGGCAGGGGATGACGAGAACACCTGGATGAATTGGACTAGATGATTCAGAAGAAAGGATTAGCAGAGAACAGGGTCAGGGCAGTGCCAGCTTGGGGTCTGCTCAGCCTTGAGCAGCAAGCAGTCTTGAGCCTTAAAGATCTCTGACAGGTAATGGCTTTTGGAGGGGAAAAGGAGCAGAGTGAAACATTAATTTTTGGCACTATCCATGCCACAAGGCAATAGAGAGGCTGAATTATTTCATAATCTCATTTTCCCCAAGCATACATCCATGTTGAAAGAGGTCTGTATAGACACTTGGGGCAGATTTTCATATATTTAAAGTTGGGAATTTGAGAATAAGGCATGCCCATTCATGGGCAGAAAAGCATAGCATCAGCAGAAGTAAATATGACTGCCAAATGAGCTTATTCACTGACAAATTGCACACCTGACCAGTTATGAGACCCTAGCTCTCCTCAGACTGACCTTGCAGTGTCTATATTTTTCTTTCCAAGAAATATCTGGTTCCATGTCAAGTTAGCTCAGTTTATCTATCAAAAGAAGACATTTATTTCTGGCAGAGTTAGAATTGCACTTTGGGATTTGAAATTCTGTCTGAAATTTCTCAGATTCATATAAAATATATATTACTTCCCTTTTTCTCTTTTATTATGTCTTGATACTAAATGATTCTTATTTTCATAGAGTTCGGGTGTCCCTCTGGCTTTCTGAAACAGGAAGAACAATAGCTAAATGTCTTCTTTTTCCCCCTAGCCCAGGGATAAGATAGCTTGTTTCTGTTCATTTGCTTGTGTTTGTACGTATTTATGTGATAAAGGGCAAATGTGTGTCTCTTGCATGTGTAAATAAACTATTGAGAGAAAATAAGCTAAGTGTTATCTTTTGTTCTGGAAGCTTTTAGAGTACTGTGGATATTCTTATCTTGTGCAGAGTAGAGCACGATAATGTCCATTATCCTCTGCAAGATTTGTTTGCAGCTCACACACCAGCCTGGTGTGGTTCCATTGTTTCAGTGGCCCATAAATGTTATCAGAGGCAGTGGTTAGCAAGGGGCACGCAGCTTCTCAGCAGGCAGGTTTTGATATTTAGAAATTTAGGCAAGCCTCCTGATGAGAATTAATGGGAAGTCAGAACACAGAACTGAGAAACACAGCAGCGGATTTGCAGACCAAAGGATAAAAACTTATGCGTTGTCTGGACCTTCAGCCAAACTGGGAAGTAATGGCTCATAGTCAGGATTGGAGTCCATTTCAGCAGATTTATTTGTGGTAATATGATCAGTCGGTGACAGTTTACAGCATCTGTAGTATATAGTGAGAGCTAATTTAGAGCTGAGAGAGTAATGGGCTTTTTTGTGATGAGTGGTCATCATCAGACGAGGTGCTGTCAGTCAGTTAAGGCAAACACCAGACCCTGTGAAAATGGCCAAGGCTTTTCTCCTGTCTTCCAGGTCTAGTCTGTGTGTGACTTGAATTGCACAGATGAAATTATATTTCAGTTATTCTGTTAGACTTCTCCAGGGATTGTCTGTGAGGCCATCCTGCATGTGGGTGTTGATCTCTGAGCTTTGTTCTCAGGGGCATGGAAACAACAAAGAGACAAGCAGTTCAGAAGAATTTGGCAAGCTGTTATTTAGACAACAGTTTTAGTCATGCTGATGAGCCTGAACAGACTCTAGCCCACTCCTCTATAGCAAACACTGGCCTACTTTTTACTCGTCTGAGCTTTCTCCATGAATGCTCACAGTAACACCATTTCAAAACTGAACAGAGCACTTGCTATCAGCTGCTGTACTGCAGATCTAGGGTACGTTGGATGCAGAAATAATGTCTGTTCCAGGACTCTACTGGAGACAAGGAGTCCACAGTCTTTTGAAAGGTAACAAGAAAATTTGGTGCATCAGGAAGCTATTGGGCCAGATGGGATGGTGGGATAAGTCATGTGATGCTGCTGAGCTTGGTTTTGGTTGCATAGGTTCAAGCTGAGCCAATTCAAGGGGTCTTCACCGGGTTCCCCCATATTCTAGGCTCCAGGTGATACCTGGGCATATTTTGGGTAGGCCAGTTTATGTGTTACAAGCACAACTGTGTTGTATTCATACCTAAGGGGACATTAGAGGCAGAATGTGGCTGCATTCGGGTGCTGCTGGGCCTAAGTTAGCTTTATCAGATTTACGTAGCCTGCAGACAGAGCTTGGCTATTTTTAATACCTTTCACAAATTCAGATTCATTTACCAAAAATGAAGTCCTGGCTACACTTTTCAAAAAGAGCTTAAACAGACTTTTTGCAAACACCTCCAACATCCATTAGCACAGAAACTGTTTAGCAGAGATACAATAAAACTTTTTAATGCACAAGGTAAATAAATGTAGTTATAAACATGTATTGTGCTACACTAAAGCTGAGGAAGGCCTACAATTAAACGAGAAATGTAATTAAGTGGAATCCAGTAATTCATTTTTTTAAAAGGCAGTCATTTGAGTACTAGATCACATCATCTTCTCCATTTTAAACTCCCACTAAGACAGTTAGCACAGAGCAAGAAAAGAACATGCTCTTAGCCCAGTCAATATTTCCATAGTCTCTGAATACTAAATGGTAACTCATGAAAATTTGGGGGAAGATAGAGGCAAATTGATAATGACATTGAGCAGAAGTGAAGCTGTAATACTGAAGCTAACTGGGCATTTCATCTGCCTTGGATTGGTTAGCATTAGACTTTCTATTGCAAAATTTCTTTTTTGCAGTCTTATAGAATTTTTATTATTATTTGTGCAGTGTCCCTAGGGGACTTAACTAAGTGCTCCATGTACACTTGATAAATATAAAACAGTCTCTCTGCGGGGATTTTAGGTACCTTATGCCTCACAGAAACTCAGTGTACAAGAGAAGTCAAGGAAAGGGAGGGGAAATGGAAGTGCAAAGAACTATATTCAGACTGCACATTTCATGGTACTTCAACTCAAAGAAAACACTGAGAGTCCACCTGCTGTTAAGAGCTGCTGGCTCATTGTGTAATCATAGAATTGAAGAAAAAAATATTGCTAGAGGTCATATGGTCTGGTCTACTCTAAACTGAACTAACTTTGAAGTTGGATCACAATGTTCATGCCCTTTTCCAGTCAAATTCTGAATATATCCAAGGACAGAGACTCCACAGTCTCTCTGGGCAGCCTGTTGCAGTGTCTGACTATCTTCATAGGGACTTTTTTTCCTTTTATTCAATCAGAATGTCTCATCTTACGTTATGTTTGTTAACAATTATCCCTGTAGCTTTGCAAAGTCTGACTCTATCCCCTCTATAAAGGTCTGTTTTGGAGCTGAGAACAGTAACTAGACAATAACTAGATCTTCTGTGGTGAACAGCGTGACTGCAGCCCAAAGAGTTTAAGAAACATGACTGGTATTACCCAGAAAGTCACTAGCAAAGGTTGGAATAGCATTCTATCTGCCCTCTCATCCCATACGTTCTCTCAAGTTTGGTATTTTATGTTTTTGCTTGGATTTGCTTGACTGAAGATGCCTTTGCAATGTGCCTCTGTCCAAGGGACATAAAAACAATCAACAGTCAATCGCAGCCTCACCTTCTGCACATACTTCTGGCTTTCAGACTCTGCAGGCCCCAGCAGTCATTGTGCCATTCCTTACATCAACATGGATAGCACATCTGTATTCCTGCTGGGTATGTGAGTAAGCCATTGTAGACCTCCTGGAACTTCATTTGGTACCTTTCAGCTCACATCGTAGTTTTTCGTTTCTCAGGGGCTGGCTGTAGGTTCTTTTATGACACAAGTAGCAGTTACAGACAGAAGCATCTCAGATGATGAAAGAAATCCCACTGCATACTGTTCTGAGCCTAGAGTAATCGTTCCAAATGTTAAAGAAGCAGCACTGCTTTTCACTAAAGTATTGTTTGCTGAAGAAAATCATTTGAGCTGAGCACTGATGAGCACATAGGCTGTTTTGTAATTGAAGCTGTGCTTTATGTCTTTTTCTCTTATAATTTTGGCAAGTAGAGGAATAATAAGAAACTATTTCATTCTGTGGACAACAAATTACTGACATGTATCATTTTATGTTGACTAAAATCAGTTTGCAGAACCATTTGTTTCCTTTCCTCGGTAAGCAATCCAGTTTTGGACTTAACTACGTTGTGAGGTAGTTTATTCATGCTATTATTCGGGCTATAGTGGTGATTGGAGACCTTAGGAATGCCCAGTAAGGTACCTCACAATAAAAATTTCCAGTCTGGTGTGTTAAATAGATTTGAACTGTTTCTCCATGATAGTTAGCATATACTAATATGAAATTTGAGCATGATCTGATTTACAGGTAATCCTTTGCAGCAGCATCATAAAAATGTATGAGCATGTAAACTGAAAAGGAAAGGGAGAAGAGCATGTGTATCTTAATAGACTAAGTACAAGAAGTACTGAAGTACATATTCCATTGTTTAAGGCAGTATAAAAATAAAAATTGCAATAAAGAGAAAAAAGTAGAATTTATTTAGACTAGAAATGACCTGTCAACTTCAACTGTAAACCAAAAATAAAGTCAGAAGCATCATTTCTAACACCAGGCATGTCAAGTTTCAGACTTTTTAATAAAAAGCAAATATATTTCTTAGACTCCCTAAAAGTCTGACCAGAAGTGTGCAATATAGATACACTTATAAATGCTTGAGTACATGTGTACTGTCAGGTAAGCACAGTCAAATAAAATAAAAATTGAAAATAATGGAACAACTGAAACATTCTGTGCACCTCAGAGAAAAAAAACAAGTTTAATTCATGTACGTACTGATCTTGTCAGAAGAAAAAAAATTTATTATGACAATTGGAAATGGAGGCTGAGGAACTTCAATGAAGCACCATCATTGACCATTGAGCATCTTGATCACTGCTTCTGAAAATAGAAATGTATGGACTGAGATTCATCTCTTTTAACTTTTAGCTATCCACAGTCAAAACTCTTGAGTTTACTTATGCTTTCATGACAAAGAATAAGCTACCTTGAAATCTTTGGAGATGAATTGATGATGCATTGAGAGATCTCTGATCCAAATTCCCATCAGTTTATCAAAGTGATGTGAATCCAAGTGACAGTCTATAAAGTCACACATCATATGTCCCACCATTCCAACAATAGAATTCCCATTGCAAACAGCATCTGGAGAAATCATCTGAGCGACAGTATGTATTTAACACCTATTCAGATTTTTTCCTCCATTCCTCTGTTTCAGCTTGACTCCCTGCCCCTGTCCCCCTTCTGCTAAGGTTTTTGGAGCACAGTCATCACCTTCATCTCTGTCTATAAGCACACATTAGTAGCACTGCACAAATAATAAATTTTTATCACTAGTATTAGGGAACTTATTTTCTATCTTATTTGAAAGACTCCTGATGGCAGGAGTTGACTTGCAGTTTTAAACTCACTGCCCCTTTTTCTGCAGTAATCGTTCACTGATCCCAGTGGGTATTCACTGCGTTAAATGAGGTTAGAACTCTTTCTACAGTGTTCATTTAAGGCTACGTTATAAGAAAACTTTCTAACTACCTTGACAGTTACCTTCACTAAGGAGCCCTAAATTAGGATCCCTGTCACTTTAATTTTAAAACTCTAATTAATATAGAACATATTTTTAAATTAAAAGTCAAAGGATACTTTATATCCAAAGCATAAGAACACACTTAACAGAAAGTTGCATTTGTTGATCACTATGGAATAATCTTCCCAGCAAATTTCAACTCAAAAGTGGTGCTTACAGATTCTTTTGCATTTAAATCCTGCAAGTTCATGTGCAAATTGTTCTTGAAGAAAGCAGGTTGTAATCAGTAGTTTTAGCCCTATCCCACCTCCTTCTGATTTGAAAGAGTATTACGGGTCTAATCCTTCTCTTGTTAGTTCAATGAATAAGATCCGACAGTACACATATGAACACGCACATTGCCTTTACATTAGCTTCAGACAAGAAAATACTCTTTCTTCTTAAGATGTTCTTGCCTTCCTCAAATACTGCAGATAGAATCTGGACTTAAGGTTTTAGGTTATTCTTTATAGAAGGAGAAAAAAAAATTGTGTTAAACTCCCCGACTGCTACCTTGAGACCTTGACAGACTAGAATAACAAAAATAGCATCCATGACTGTACAACAGCAGCAAGGTAGAAATGATAGTCTGCAAATGGAAGACAAAGATATTTTAATGCAGTACTCACTGAAAAATGAAGATTTTGTTTGTTTGTTTGTTTTGCTTTGCTTTATATGGTACCACTCAGCCTTTGGTGACAACTACCTCATAGCTCTCATGCACAACAACTCGGATGAGTAAGAAGGGCTGGATATAACGCAGTAGATGACCTCCCAAAAATTCAGCCCTTTTGTTGGAATAGAATAAAATAAGTATCAAAGTAATTGCATCTGACATATCCAAATGATTTCTGGAAAGAACAACAGTGCTTATTATACCGGTTGTTTTACATCACCTTCTGATTTATTTTTCAAGGAATATATTGTATAGGTTTATTTACTTATGAAGGTTTTTAGTGATGTTGTTTTGCTTCTTTGTTTGTTCATTTGTTTTCTTTTGAGAGTTAAGTAAATCTGTTCAGTCTCTTAGCTACAAGTTAAAGTGCCTCAATTACTTGGATTGTCACACAGTATTTTTTGTTCTGAGCAATTATTTCCATGGGAAACTCTTCTCTTTTGCCCTTTGTTCTTCATTCCATCTGTGAGGTTTTCCTAATATTGGTGACACAGATATATATGGAAGCAGGATCCCAAAGGTTGTAGGCCACGGTCCTATAAACTGAAATCTGAGGTTGAATGACAGGATAATAGTTCTTATGAAGGAGATTATCAAAGATTTTGAGACTGATGGAGCATTTTTATTCTGGGGAGAGGACATAGCAAAGTGTAGTAACATAAAATCAGAATGAAGTAATATAATAATCAGAGCTGCTCAGCTCTCCTCTGATTATTCATGCAGATGGGAATTGCTGATAATTCCCAAAGCAGCTCCCAATAATTTGGTCTTTTATTTTTTCTCTTGTGAGAGGTGACCTCCTGTGGGTATTTCTCCATTCATTCCCACTACTCCTGAACAGGAAAAGGCTGGTGATATACCTGCACGACTACTTGTTGAGGACATAATTTTGGCAGTATCAAGTAAGGATGTTCTGTTTACTAAGGCAAATGCATTTAGTAGTTAATACAGATGAGCACATTAGAGAAAGGGAGGCCTGGAGAGATTACTTGATCAGCTATTATCTGACATATAAGCTTGTGATAGAACAGTTTTGTGTAAAAAAGAAAGGAAAACTCTTTTTATTTACAATCAAATTTGCCCTACTGTGGCAGCAATGAAAAATAGTTTACTGTCTCCTTAGCTGTCTAATACGCAGAACCGATCTATTCTCTTTAGTACAAGCAACTCTTGAGTTCTAACAGTCTATGTTCACCAGCAGGGTAAGGGATTATCCTGAATGCATGAGAGGAGAAGCCAGTAAATATGAAAGGGGTCCCAGTAATAAGACTGTGTGATTACATAGTCTCAGATGCTTAAAATATTTTTACTGTATCTGTGAAAATTATTATTAATTCAGTTTTTATAGTCCTAATAAGAATCATGAGCATGGATCTGAAAAAGATGTTTTTGGACACTGCTGTGCATTTTACCCACAGTAGTGGAGTAAACTCTGTGTCCGAACTACATCCTCCCATTTTTCCCACCTGGCTCTAACCACTCTTGTACTTTAAAAAGAGTTCTAATCCAGCTGTAGAGGAGGGTAGGGTACAAAACAGAAAGAAGCAGCAGAGAACCAAGGAAAACCTCTGCTGTGATTCTGGATGGAGTAAAGCAGGGTGCAGGGAACCATTGCGATTTTATGAGGAGATCATGTCCTGAAAACAGATAGGAGAAAATGGAGTGGTCTCTTGTAGAAGATAAATTAATAGGCATTATACAAATTACCTCACTAAGAGATGTACATCTTCATCACAAGAAACAGCATTAGCACTGGCAACCATGTATCAGTGGGGTTCTCCTCCACAATCAGATAGATATTATGAGCCAAATCACAAAAATCAGATACAGCTGAGAGTGAATGTTCATAAAAGAATCCCTATGGCAGTAAGTGAAACTGTTGTTACCAGAAAGAGGCCAGAATCTCGTCCTCATCAGAAGTTATACCTCACTTGAAAAAATTGCTCTTGAAAAAAAATTGGACGCTGCTTTTCAGACTACAGTGACCCACTGTGGTAAATCTCAGGGCTAAATGCCAGTGTTAAGAGTCCTTTCAGAAATTCTCATCTTTGACAGGAGAAAAGAAGTCACTTCTGGAGGTATGTATGTGTAACATGACATAATATCCACAGCAGTGATACACAGCCATGCCTGTCCCCCCTCTGTCTCTCATACCACACAACAGCTCAAGGGCAGTTGGTCATTTCTGCATCCATTACATTGACATGCGACTCTATACAGACTAGAAAATCAGTGGACAATCACCAGGCAACCTCATCCAGTGCATGGAACAGCATCTCACAGAATCATAGAAACACAGAATGGTTTGGGTTGAAAGGGTCCTTAAAGATCACCTACTTCCAACTCCCCTGCTGTAATCATGGATACCTCCCTCTAGATCAGGTTGCTCAAAGCCCCATCCAGCCTGGTCTTGATTGCTTCTAGGGAGAAGGCATCCACAGCCTCACTGGGCAACTTGTTCCAGTGTCTCACTACCCTCACAGTAAATAATTTCTTCCTAATATCTAGTGTAAATCTACCTTCTTCCAGTTTACAGTCATTTCTCCTTGTCCTGTCACTACATATCCTTACAAAAAGTCCCTCCCCGATTTTCTTTAGACACCTTCAGGTACTGGAAGGCCACTATAAGGTCCCCCCAGCATCTTCTCTTATCCAGACTGAAGAGCCCCAACTCTCTCAGTTTATCCTCATAAGGGAGGTTCTCCAGCCCTCTGATCATTTTTGTGATCCTCCTCTGGACCCACTCCAACAGTCCACTGTCCTTCTTGTTGGGGACCCCAGAACTGGATGCAATACTCCAGGTGGAGTCTCGTGAAAGCAGAGCAGAGGGGCAGAATCACCTCCCTCGACCTGCTGGACAGAGTTTCCTTGATGCAACCCAGGATATGGTTGGTTGGCCTTCTGGTCTACAAGTGCAGTTCTCTGAGGTGTATCATCATTTTGTATCAGTACTGCTACATTGGCTCTCTCCTCTTTCAGATGCCAGCTCCATCACCGGAGCTATGCAGTTGTAATGTGGCCACAAAAAAAAAAAAAAAAAAAA
>PPHD01013029.1:0-17614 GCA_002909625.1 Bambusicola thoracicus | reverse complement strand
ATTTTCTGTAGTTATGCAAGAGATGTGAGATGCAGAGGATAGAGTCAGACATGTGTTTCCCAATGTCAGATTGCATCCTGATCATTACACACTGCTATGTCTTTGTTTTGTTGCTTGCCTTTGAGTTCAAGTAGCCTGTAAGTAATATTTAAAATAGAGCTAGAATTTGCTGGAGGTTTGGGGTTGTTGTTTTTTTTTTTTTAAGATACTCTAGCTACAGCTAACTAAATTTTGTATAATTTTTGTTAACAATACACGGATAGCTGGAACCTCCCTGCCTGGTCTGGAAGAAGGCACTGATAAGGAATTAAATGCTGTAATGCTGAAGATGGTGGCTGCCCTTACTGTGGGATGTGTGAGGAACACTGGTAAGAAATTATACATGACAGTACTACCTTTGTGATACTTCATAAGTGCTTATGATGCCTCTTAAGCACAAATTTTCTGTCTTTTGTGCTTCAGTGAGAGGTGTTGCTCTAGGAAGAAATGTGGCAAAGATACCACATTCTCCACAGTAAGCCTTGCTGTAGTAGTCGCTCTGTTTCCTTTCATGTAGATACCTCTAAGGTGTTCATATGTGGAAAACAGAACAGTGTATGTGAGTTTTGTGTAATGATTGTTCATCCGGATTTTTTTCAATGTTATCTAGTATTTGAAATCCTGGTGCGATCAGACATAGATTGGATCACACTCATGTACAGAATCAGAATCATTTGTGTTGGAAGGGACCCTTAACGGTCATCTTGTCTGCCTCACCTGCAGTGAGCAGGGACACCTACAGCTCAAACAGGTTGCTCGGAGCCCCATCTAGCCTGACCTTGGATGCCCTGTCCTTTGAGACATGCACCACTTCTCTGAGCAACCTGTGCCAGTGGCTTACTACCTTTATCATAAAAAAAACAGAACCTCTTTCTTATTCAACCTAAACTGCTCCTCTTTTACTCAGAAACCATTTTCCCTTGTCCTGTCACAATAGACCCTGTTAAAGACTCTGTCCCCTTCATTTCTTAACTTCCCTTTAGATATAATACAGTATTGGCACACATAGGAGAGGTTTGTGTGGGGAGTCTAATGGAACAGAGTAATACAGGAGTGAAAAGGATCTTCTGAGTAGTGGAATCCACTCAGTACATTCAACTTGCATGGTGTGAGTGTATTTTTACAAACAAGCCTACTTCATAAACTGGAGGAATGCTTAATCAGAAAACTAATTAGGTATCATTTCATGCATTATTGTATTGGGAAATTACCATTTCTAATGATTAGAGACCATTATCATCCTGTCACTTTATTCCTGTTTGTTGTGCTCTTCAGTTTGTGTCCTTCAGTTTAACTTGTTCTTCATTTACTCTCTTCTGTATTTGTAGAAATGTGGCACCATAGACTGAAAATATGCGTTTGAGAACTACAAGTAGAGAATAGTTTAACAAATGATACCTTGCTTGTCTCCAGTTGTTTTAAAGGACTATGGGATGGTGCCATATATCAAGATATTTTTGGATGACGAGTGCTACAGGGGTGCTACTCTCAGCATCTTGGAGCAGCTATCGGTTATTAACTATGAGGAATATATGAGCATTGTTATTGGAGCGCTCTGTTCTTCTACTCAAGGGGAACTGCATCTCAAACTAGATCTGCTGAAGGTAATTCACATGGCTTCTAAGTTGCTTGTTGTTTTCTTGGAAACTGTTTGGCTTGTGGCAAATTGCTTTTAATTTCATCCCTAGCGCTGTGTTTTTCCAAGACAGTGAGAGCAGAAGAGGAAAAAGCTGTGAACTAGTTTTTGGTACTGCTGGATCTGTTCCTCTGCTTTTTATGAGGGTGTGTGTGTGTATGGTCATCACCTTCACTCAGTATCAGACCAAAGTATTTTGAAGACTTGATTAGTAATGCAGGGCGGAGAAACAGAGGTGGCAAATATTAGGGCACAGTTCTAGGTGCAGCTATTTAATGTGACAGAAAGGACAATATAATGTGAATGAAATGGAGATGTGGAGAGAGGATGTGAGAGGAGGTAGAGGAATAAGACGGGGGGATAGGGTAGGCAGGCTTGAGGTTAACAGCTTGATTCTCATACATTTCCAAGGCTGTAGCTTTGCTGTCCTTATTTTGGTATGCTCTTGGGTACACCAGTGTCAGGGGAAAAAAACAGAGGTAAGTTGGTGGAAAAGAGAATGTTTGGAGGGTCAAATTAGAACTATTAGGGCCTCTATTGTGTGTATTGTCTTTGATCCATTAGCAACTGAGACAGGGGAAAGAATCCATGAGCTTTAATTTGGTTTAGTTCATGGACAGCAAACTGAAAAGCAGTGGTGTGTTAGCATGAAACTAAATCAATGCTTACCTTCTTTATTAAGTGTGAATGGAATTCACCTTTCAGCACAATATAGCAGCTGCTTTTGTGGTAAAAATACCATGTTACTCTAAACTTTGTTGCATCTTTGTTTTTATAGCTTTAATATGAAACAGTAAACTTAACAATATTTATGCAGAAGTTGAGTACAGTGTCCAAACTAATATGAAAATAAATGCAGCTTCAGTGTCTAATTCTGACAAATGATAAGTGTATTAAAACATAATGTAAGCAAATGAATTTATTATCTGCATCTATTGGGACTGTGATTGCATTATACGCAAATTCAGATTGATTTGCTAATATATATTTAGCTGTTAAAGCCTGAGCCCAAATGTAATTAGGAGTGCCGTATTCCAGTGTGGCACGTAGACAATTATGAGGAATAACAAATAATGGAATGTGAAATAAATTCTGTTAACGTTAACTGAGTTAGGGGGTTTCCAGCAGACATCAGTTTTATAGGTTCAAGACAGAGGAATACTAACTCATAGGCGATTAAATTCTAACTGAGTTAGAGCTGGAGGAAATGTGGTTACTGTTGACCTTCTCTGAAATGTGTTAAAGCTATCCTGATAACTTCAACTCTGAGTTATTAAATTTACTCCCTGTTCAGAATTCTCTGCCTGGTTTGATACATTATCATACAAAATTGAATGGCAGTAATGGTGTTTTCCTTCCCTCTCTAGTTCTAGAAACCTTTTCTCACAGTCATAGATCCTGTTACAGGGAGATACATTTGTTAGAACTGCTCCTTTTCAGCAGGTTGTGAAGTAAATCTCTTTCATTAGATGTCTGTAGGAAAACTATATTTAAAATGATCTCATCCTGTGTGGAAAGATACAGCCTGGCTTTTGGAACGTCTCCGGAACCTGAAAGGGCATCATCTTTGCAAAACATAGTGGAACATACAAAAAACCTGGGATAGATTACATTAAATTACAGTAGGCTGTTTCCCAACAACATGTTTTTTATTTTTCCGCTACTTTAGCTCTTAATGACTTTACTAGATTTGTTGTGCAATGGTGAACCAGTGGCATGAAAAATTTACAAGTGGAATACACTGTTTTTTTTGCTTGCGTAATATTGTCAAGTGGCACTTAACATATACCCTGATTTAAGCTCTTTGATAATAGAGAAAAACCTATGGACTTAATTATCTTTGGATCTGACTTCAAGGCTTTTTTCTTCCAGTCTTTTTTTTCAATCAAGATTTCTGGAGAGAGTTTGAAAAGATTGGTCAGAGAATAGGCAAATGTCTGTAACAGTACCTCCAGCCTAATTAGCTAGGATATACAGTGTAGGAAAATTGATTTCTTTGCTTTAATCCTGTGAGCACTATTTCCTACCTCAAAGGTTCAGTACGTGGATTTTCTCTTGAGAATATGTTCTGGTCATGGACACTTGACTTTATAGGTATATGGGGAAAGGTAAAAGGAGAAACACTACACAGTGGTGACCTTGCTTTAACCAATGATTTTTGTTGTTGATAGTGAAGTTTCACTGAAAGAATTTAACAAAAAAAAAAAACAAACAACCACTTGCAATTTAAAAATGTTCTACATATTTGCCCTTTAAGTTGTTCTTTTGTTTCCTTTCTTCCCAATGTTTATAGTCGCTCTTAAGAATACTGAACAGTCCCAAAAGTCATTCAGCTTTCAGAACTTGTAGTGGATTCAATGGACTCCTATCTCTTCTCTCGGACATGGAAGGGGCCTTGCAAGATCCTCCATGTGGTCTGTGGGCAGCAGTTGGGCAGAACTGCATATTGGAGCTTGTTTTCTATACACTTCAGGGGATAACAGCAGCTCTGCACTTGGACCCTGTAAACAGCAACTTCTTTCAGAAAAATGGCCTCTTTGAGAAGATGGCAGAGGATCTTGGGTCACTTGGCTGCTTCTGGACACAAGGAGGATGGCACAACCCTCTGAGCCTTGAGAAGACAAGGACATTTGCAGAATTCTTGGATGCAGCTTTTTGTTCTTCAGAACCTTTCCCAGCATGGCTGAAGAACTGCATATGGATTCTGAGTTTTCTTGATCATATGGTCAAAGGAACCCTCCATCTGGAGGATTACTTCAAGGAAATAAAGTCAGAGATGGGTGAGGCATCAAGAGTTGATCAGGAAGAAACTCCAGCTCAAGGGGAACATCCTGTGTTTTCCAAAAGACCAGTCAGTGAATTATGCGCCTCTGCTTATAGCTTATGGGGGAACTCTGAAGAGAAGTAAGTTCTGATTTACTACAGGCAGTATAATAAGACCAGTATCTGCATTTTATATAGTAGTTAACAGACAAGGTGTGGCAAAATTTTCCCCAGAACAAACAATTTAGTCATACAGGCACAAATCCCAGGACATCAAAATTATATCTTTTTGAAAGGTTAAATAACAGTAAGCATTAATGTTTAGTGGAGCAGTGGGATGCAAAAGACTGACAGTTATGCAATTAGTGCTGAAGGTTCTGGCATATTCAGTATGTGAGCAGGACTGGATTCTGAGGAGAGGGTTGTTGGGACTTGAAGCTAGCATTTAATCTGTTTGAACATTCCCCTGTTGATTTTGGCTTTTCTAATAATATGGCAAAGTGCTTTTATCAGATGACTGGAAACAAACTTTTAAATTGCTTTAAATGCTCCCCTAATCACATGTGTCCAGGTGTGTGCCCCCATGTGCACATACTGATTCACCTACTTGTATAACATAGAGAAAAATGAAAAAGGAATGGTCATGAGCGTTCCTGATATAATGGGGTATGGCAGTAAGGAAAAGCTATACCAGAAATCAGTGTAGCTTTCAGCTATGAATCATTTCTGAATTATGTTTCATAACTTTTTTGAGATCTTAAGCCCCTTACTGTGTCTACAGTCCTTTTCTCAAAAATGTTTGATTAGAACTCCAGTTAAAAAAAAAAAAGTCCAATGTTTGTAATGGACGATTCCTTCAACCTTTGCTTTCAACTATCCCTTGCTCATCACTATATACAAACAAAGCCAAAAGTATTCTGGCAAACTGTCACGTGATGTACAACATGTATACTTCTCCAGTAGTAATTTTGTTTTGAAAACAAAACTAAGAAATTACATTCTCAGAGCTCCTGCAAGCCTGTAGTTCCCCTAAAGCAGTTTCCTCCTAGCTGTACTCCACACTCACTTCCTCCTGAAATCTTCATCAGGGAGCTATGCAAACTGAAAGGAGGAACTTGAGTGCAGTCAGTGTTGGTGGCCTGCAATGCCCTGTCCTGTGATATGGGTTTAACATGCCCTGAGGAGGGGGATAAATATACGATATTCTGGTTTTTAGAAGCCTGTGACTCAGACATGGGAAAACTGGCATTTATACTGGGTAATACTCATAGCCCCTTACACTGTTCTGTGGTCAATGATGCAACAAGCTGCTGGGTAACAGGGGAATTCATCCTTTCATTCCCATCTGAAAAATGGTTCTCTGTGTTCCTGCTCTTGTGTTAATGTTTGAACCATCTTCTGTTTTTCCTTTTGATCATGGTGCTTTGGAACTGCTTGCTGCAAGCCATGTTAGTAAGGCTGACCATACTCTGGGAGGGAAGCTGCTTTTCATGCCCACCCCAACAGAATGGTAGTTGCAGCTGCTGTTGGGTGGATTAACTGTGCTAATGGATTTTTAGGTCCTTTGTAGCTTTTCATTTTATCCCCTGGCCATCTTGTCTTACTTCTAAGTAATGGCTAGTGCAGGGAGTATTTGGGATCCATGCAGCAGTAGTGATAGGGTAAAGGGAGTAGTTGGTTGGATTAGTAGGCATACTGGATAACTCTGAGGCTGGGATATTTGTAGGAGCAAGGAGACAGCTTTTCTACTGAGATAAGCCAGCAGATGTAGGCATCTCTGAAAACCACAGAGGACAGAGATAAGACTTACCTGATACATTGATCTGTTATTCTTGAGGGAGTGTGTGCTGGTGGGATGAGTTTGGTACTGGTCCAACTCTGGATTTTCCTCATTTTTTTCTGTGTTTAAAAGCCCAAAATAGTGCTAAGCCTACCAGGCAGTGTTCAAAAGTAAGAAAATCATGACAGAGGCTTAACTATTTAATGATTTTATTTATTTTTCGAAGGATGGTCTTACTTTCTTGTCTTCTGGTGTTTATTATTTGGTAGGTCACGTTTTACATTTGCTATGTGGCTTATCAGAAATAAAATTCATATTTAAAAGGAACAATGGGATTCTGAGGTAGCTGCATTTCTTCAATGATCAAGTCTTTAGAAATTGTTTGTTAGAGCTGTATACGCTGCCTGGCAATTTAGTGTTACAGATGGATAAATTGCAGGCTTTGGGAAGTCAGTTTGATTACAGCAGGCTTAAGTTGAAAATGAATTTGCTAAAGGGGGCAGAAAGTACAGCAAATGAACTGCTGTTTTTGAAGTACTATTTCTTGAGGGTGCAGTAGGAGTTATTTGTCACTGTGTGGCAGTGTTACATGTTACTTGCTGTTCTGAGGCATTCAGAGTAACAGGTATTAATAATGACTTTTATCCTCCTTTTATGACCCTTGCCCAAAATTGTATGCTTTCTCTTTTACTTAAACTCCTTATACTGCCTATAAAGCACATTGTGACACATTTTTTTTTTCTGCCTAATTTTGTCTGTTAGATGTTGTCTTTGCTTTCCTCTCAAAATCTATTTGGGGTAGGTATTTCTGACAAAGCGCATCACAACTCCAATTCAGAGCTGGACCCAGAGATAATTTTCTGATTCTGCTGAACCTGTGGTGTCTGGAGTAGCTACTGTTAAGAATGCTGAGCCTTGTTACTGCCAGGCAATTTTAATGCTGTACTCTCCTGGATATTGGACAAACTCTCTTTGCTGCTTTTAATGGTAATGTTAAGTCTTTTATGTTTTTTTTCCTGCAGGTGGGAAATGAGGGACTGTGTCATTGTAAATCCAGGTGCTGTCTGTGTTATGGTGAGGCTGCTGCCCAAGTTGTACAAAGAGGGATACTCTCCGGTGAGTATGAGCCATATAGGTTGTCTGCTACTCTTCCCTAGTTTCATTTTTGAGATTTAATTATTTCCACCTTAGAAAAGAGTAGAATTTACTGTGGAGTTCTGGCAGCGGCAGCACAAAATTCCACTGTGCCAGACCAGATAAGAACAATAAAAAATTCATGGATATTGGTTTGACTAAGCATTCATACACCTATCTGATGCAGTGTGTTGGTCTGAGTTCCAGAATACTGCCAAGTCAAGAGTAAGGTGTGTTCCATTTTTACTACAGAATGTGAAGCTATACCCGAGGAATGAGGTGGGGAGAGAGTAGTTCCTCTTTCTGAAGTGAGGTCATTTATTTCCTCAGGGTATGAGTGAGAAAAAATGAAGGAAATAAGAATAACTTCTTCATTTCTACACTGAAGTAGAGAGATGGGAATGGGGCAAGTGAATGTTACTTTTGATTTTGTTTCTGATATAATGGTGAAGCTGTTTTAAACAGCATGTCTCTGGCCTCTAAGTTCCGTTACAGAATAAGCATAGAGGTTCTGAAGGTTGGCTGAGCTGGTCACTAACTGACAAAAATTACTGCTGTTCCTTTCAAATAAATTATAATTAGTTAAATATTAAAAGCTCTGTTTCATTGCATGTGTGAACATTTCTGCTGCTGCCCTCACTTAATGGAGTGTCTATGATCAGGAACTGCATTGTGGTTCCTTACAGGTAAAAAACCAACAACAACAACAAAAAAAAACCAAACAAATCAAAAACAAAAGCAGACACTTGTAGGTGCACTATATGTATTCTATGTACCCAGGCGCGGAAGCTACCTAAATACAGCCAGCCATCCTTGTCTTTGTTTCAAGTGCTCTCATTCTGCTCCTTCCACCTTTCTTTCCATTCTGAGAAAGTCTGCTGGAAGCCACATGCAAGCGTAACATTTTCAGTGTGGAGATGAATGGGTTCTGGAGCACCTTAGTAAAAAGCACACCCACCTATTATGGTTGTAGCTAAAACTGCCTGACCCTGAGATGCCACAAACTTACAAGCACAAAATGCATTGGCTACATTTCTTTAATATGTGAGTACACCAGCAATGCAAACACCATTAATTATTCTATGTCCTCATCATTAAAATTCCTTTTAATCCCAAGGATTTTGCTTTACTGTATTTTTTTGTATACTCCATTTCCTACCTGCAACACAGTAGCCAAAACGTCTTTCAAAACAATCAGCAATTTTACCTGTGCCTTTGTGTCTTGCCTATGCGGCCTTTGTTTGCAATCCTGAGTAAGTTTGGCTTTGATATCTTTTATAAAATCAGATGAATTGTAGAAAAAATGAACTGAATGAGCTCACTGACAATTGTTGAAATGTTGCTAATATATCCAGTAGCCAGAACAATCTGACTCTTTTGATCTATCAGTCCATAAACTTACAGCAGAGCTTAGACTCCACTTTACTTTGTCAGCCCTCCCATACACACAGGGTATCAGAACAAGTAACTTGCCTATGTTACATTCTTCTGTCTTATCTTAAGTATTTGAATAGTTAACGTATATGTGGGCAGATTGAAATAAAACCAGATATTTCATCCATGCAAGGTGGGATTGCAACTAACTGCTGGTGCATCTCAGTGCTGCACAACAGAACCAAGGCATCAGCTTTAAAATTTTGATAATTGCAATAATTAATTTCTGGAAAACAAGTAGGATGGTTAATTGGATGAGTGAGTGCTATTAAGGATGTGCATCAGAGCTGGCTCTGTGGCTGAGCTGTGAGAGCTTGTGAGACTCTCAGTAGATGGCAGTGTTCTTAAAAATATGAAGGTCTAGAGTGCAAATTCAAGCAATTTCTCTCTTGTATTTAAATGTGTTCATTTTTCCTTCATTTCTTGTTCTTTTTTTCTTAGCTAATAAGAAATTCTTACTGATAGTGCTTGTTTAGTATTGCCGTTGTGAATAGAATTGCCACAGGTAGTATGGGATTACTGTTATGTTCAGTAGACTCAATAGAATTTAACACATCTTGAAATTTTGTTCATCAAGAGGATGAAGTTTTACCCATATTTTTGGGTGACTAATTCTGTTTAAAGATGCTGAGTGAATTAATGGAACCTTGTGTCTTGCTATTTGGGTAACTGCATGATGTTACCAGGTACTGACACAAAATGCTTAACTTAAATGCCTTTACTTTTAATGTATGCCACTGCACAAATAATTATGAAATGAAGTCCTTCTTGGAAAATGCAAGTCAGGACAAGATCTGGTGCAACAAGTGGAACTAAGCGACTTAGTTAAGGAGGGTAGAAACAGAAGGAATTTCCCCTGGAGTTTTTCTCTGTAACAAATATGGTGCTATTTCTTTTTTTCTTTTGGTTTGATAGTTATGAGAGATGAAGTAATTTCTTTGTGGGTACAGCTTTCTTAATGAAGATTTTCTTTTAGAAAAAATCCAAGGGGGCTTCTTGCACTGAGTTTAATGCTGAGTCAAATAGCATATATTTTTAAGGAGGAGTGGTGAAGAATAGATGGTGTAGCTCACATCTTACAGCTTGTTTTTAGTGCTATGATAGATCTTTTTAAGGAGTCACTCTGAAAAATAATCAGAATAGGGCCAGGTCAAGTGTAAACCTTTTGCTTTCAGCAGAATGGCAATGAGAAAGCCCTGCTTTTAGTGGAATGTTAATGGAACTCAATAAAAGTAACATGCTTTGATTCTGACCCTCAGAAATAATATCCATTTCCTGCCAAAGTTGCTGCTGATGGGTGACCTTTGTCAGACCCAAGCAGTAATGGGCTAAAGCAACACTGAGCATGTTGGCATAGAAGAAACAATTGAAAATAAAACAGACTGTGCTGCAGATCAACCATTTTTTCCTGACCACCTGAAAGAAAATTAGAAGTCAAGAACAGATATTGCTGCAATTTCTATATACGGTAAAATCATTGCAATGTCATGTGGATATGAAACCTTGCTTAGGAGCCTTTAAGTTCCCAAGAGACAGTCTTTGTGATGGTAGATGTTGTTTAGAGGTTATTGGTCTTATTATTGCATAGGACTCATATACCAGTTTCCACTGCCCTGCATGCGGTTTGTTTGCATAGAAGATTATTGCCATGCTGCTTATTCATTAATGATGGCATTATTGCATGCTTCAAAAATTAAGTACCAGAATTAACACAGGAATTCTTAATATTACAAAAAGGTTTTGTTGGCTAACTTCAAATGGTCAAAACCCAGTACTATATATATATTTTTTTTTCCAGAAGGTAGTAGCAGACCTAGTATTCAAATAAGGAAAGCTTTGTGCCTTCTCTTACGAGTTCTACCAAGACAGGAGTTGAAATCGTGACAGAGAACTTGCATGGTGCAGTTAAGATGGACCTATAGTTACATCCATCCTGCTAGAGAAGTAGAAATAGTTCATGTATGCAGTAGTATAGTTCACAGTACTTCTTTTTCCCGTTCATTTGAGAAGAGCACATGAGAACCAGTTATACTGTAAGTTTGTAAAGCTAAGTTATACAGACTGTTAACAAAGTAAACTTTAAGACCATCTGCACATTTTTTGTAATTGAACGAGAATGTGCTCGCAGCTGGGAACTGTGCATCACAAATTTTACCTATGTCTAATTTTTGAGTGATTTTTTTATAGTACATATTCTAAAGAGTAAAACACACAACTGATTTTTCAGAAGTAGAACCAAACTACAGTCAATGGTTTTTAAACCCATGGATATTCACTTTTTCGTTTGAAAGCACGATAAACCCTGAGTTTCTGAAAAGATTACCTTTGATGCCTTGATTTCTTTGCCAGGTAATTGCTATCTGTTAGAAAATTAATTCTAATTTTCTGTGAAGGGCTGATAGCTTTTCAAGTGAGATGTGCTCTGAGATTGAAAAGAATTTTCGTTTTCCAAATGCACATTCAATTATTGAAACATCATTCATAAACATGAGAAAATTGAAAATCGTTATGAAATTAATCCTCATCATTGAAGGTTCAAAGTTCTTAATCATTTTTCACATCACATAATCATTATGAAATGGAGTAACAGTGATGGAAAATCAACTACCAAATTTTGAAACTATAGGTTCTCAAGAGCAAGAATCTGGGAACTACTTAAACAATCCGGGCAAACTGCTAGTTGACATTTTGACCTTTTAACTCTAATCTGAAGTAGATCTGTGAGCCCCTCTGCATTCTAATTGCACCTTCAATATTTTGATTCGTGGTGCAGGTAGTATGTGTTAGAAAAATCAATTCATGTGTATAGAAACAGACAGCCTTATTTTCTGTTCATCATTAATATTTCCACTAAAATCTCATTTTACTGGAACTAACATCCTTGAAAATAGCACTTTTTATTCAAAACAAGGCAATGCCAGTATTGACAAAGCTGCTAAGCTGGTGAAAATGATCAATATTTTTCTACATCGTTATGGTGTTATTGGATTTATTTTGGAGTAAACCAGTATTTTCACTTACCTGTACCTTTCTTTAGTTGTGCTCTCCTGGCTTTATGTGCCCAGAGGCTTTCCTTCATCCGGTGAAAAAGTGGTGTGAAATAACAATTAAATTCTCCAAACAGATTGTGAGCTTTTGATACTCACAGTGGGAGTAAGCTCCTCTCTTTTGAAGAACAATGATGTAAGTTTGTTCTGATGGGAGATTTCTGTATTTATTTGGAAGCATGCTGGAACTTGTTTCACTAGGATTGAATGCTCTGAGATAGGAGAAAAGAATTTTCTGAAAAAATCTCTGGTATAAAAACCAGCTGTGTTAATGAAAATGCAAGTATAAGTTTTATTGCCTGAGTGTCTCAGTTAAGGCTTTTGATTGCTGGGTACTCTTAAAAAGAACATTCCTGTAAACTTTTTATCTGTCCTGTATTTGTTTTTAGCTCTCCAGGTTGGGCCTGTGTGCAGAAGAGCTGAATCACACTTTACGCTTAAATCAGTTTGTTCAAAATCCAGTGAAGCTTCTTTTCGTTTGAGCTGTGTCATAATCTGTGTGCCTGCCACCACCATTCTGCTTTGTTTTTTAAAGTTTATGTATCTTTCCTAGAAGAGTGTCAGAAAGCCAAAGAGCTCTTGAGGATGTAGAACAATAAAAAGATTTGTTTAAATATAGTGCACAGTTACTTTTGAGAGGAAATCTAGTTCGGTCGACAAGATAGACTTCATTCTTAAGTGACAGCAAATTGTTCTAAAGATAACTTATGAGAAATCAGATGCTTCTTTAAGACCATTAAGAAGCAGTGAAGAAGTAAAGCATCAGTTCAGCAAAACCAGTAAGTGTTTAAGGGCTTTGCTGCATTGTTTTGCTTAAACAACAGTTCCTTCAGAACGCAGAGCAGATCATGTTGTTGTGACTCCCCACATTAGGTATGTTCTGAGTAACTGTATTGGTGTTGAAACTTATGTCTAATAACCTGCCCTAGCTGTTTCCCTCTTTTGCATGAGATGTGATTGCTGTCATCCTTTTGCTACTACAGTGGTGTGACGGGAAAGCTCAACTGCGGATACCTGAGCAGTTACTCTCATGTGGATATATCCAGACTGTTCAGGTGCACAATTGCATAGAACAGCTGTATAGTTGCACATGAGACTCTGGCTTTAAGGGTTGTTTTGAGGGGCCACATTTCTATGCCTAGAGACTCAGCAATTGCAAAACAAAGTTCACTTGTAATGTGTGGTTTTAGATCTGAGGTCAGCAACCAGGAACTGTCTTCCAGATTTCTCAGGAAATCCAATGTGCTGTGGCTGATCATATTCAGTCCCTGGTGAAGTCAGAGAAGAGTCGCCAAGTGATGTGTGGATCTGGCTTGCTGAGCACTATCATAACTTCCTGCCGAGACGCCTTCCGCAATGAGAGTCATCCACTGCATCTGCCCCTCACAAGAGTTTTTGAGAAGCTTGCCTCACAGTCTATTGAGCCAGATGTGTTAAGGTATCACATGATTTTTAATTGAATGAATTTGCTGTAGTGGTGAATGTTTTTGTAAAGTCTGCGGTAGTTGGGAATTCCATGAGACACCTTGATTTAGCAAGTTGGGATATCTGATTAAATGCATTACTGAAGTTGGTGTAAGTCTTCAGTCTCCTGCATCATCTCTGCAAGGGTTGTAAAGCTATTCATGAATGATAACTAAGTTATTGTAAAACAACTAGAATTATTTAGGATTATTCTACCCTGGTATGGATAAGCTATTTCCTCAAAAGTTGAAGTGATTCACTTGGTTCAGGTCAATGTTAAGGACAGATGCAGAAATAAAAAGTGAAGTTTTGTTTCTATGTTGAGGATGTGCTTTTTCCTTAAGTTCTCACGGAGGTTTGGCATGAAATACCTGGTAGAGATCAGAGTGCAGGTGTGTAGTGCATTTGTCTCAATAAAAAATGGAACCAAAGTTCATTTTTAAAAATGAATAGGTTTTTGGGGGCAGGGAAGGGAAATTAGTAGTAATAAAAAAGCATTGCTAAAAAAAAAATTGAAACCTTGAATTTTTTCCAACAGAAAAAGTTTGAAATGGAAAGTATAAGCCCAAATGTGTTTGTGATACAGTGGAAATCATTCCTTCAGTTTTATTTGAGATATCTTTAAAATTTTATTTCCAATAAGAAAATTGTTCTTCCCTCAGTTTGAGGTTTTAATTGCATGGTTGCTATTACTTCCAAATATTGATTTGTTTTTTTTTGGTATTGTTTTTAGACAGTTTCTCTGTTTGGGAGGTTCTTTGTCAGTACCTTCCTGGACTAACACAAATTGTACTGAGGTCCTTTCATGTCATGCTTCATCTAAAGCAAGTTTGAATGAAGGTAAGCTCTTAGTGAACAGCCTATTACTGATTCTGTAGCTGGATTATAGATGTCTGTATAATGACAGAAAATTGCTATTGGAATGAGCTGTCCCAAGATAGTCACAGTTGAAAACTGCTAAATGTGTGAATAAGAACTGCTTTTTGTAATCCCTAGGATATCTTAGCAGTCTGCCTGCTTGTATGGTCTGTTTGCTATCCCAGTCCTTTAACTATTCTGTTTTTCATGTGAAAAGCTACTGTTGGTAGTATTTTGCACTTCCCATGCTTAAGATACTTAATATAGCTTGTTGCAGATTTGAGACTTAAAATGACTTTGCAGTCATTTTTTAGATCTTTTCCTACATGCTGATTGTAAACATTTGTTATGGTGATACTGACTTTTCTAAGTGTGAGGAAAAAGCTTGGGAAACTTCTACTAGGAATGGAGTTCAGAGCTGCCTGAAGACATGGAGAGAAACCTTGACTGTCTGTCACTTCTGCAAACTCATCTTTCTTGCCAACCTGCCATTTTGATATTCCTTCAGTGCTATACCTTTATCTGCTGCTGAGAATTTCTGCAGACTGCTGAGGCTGTATTACTTAAAAAGCTAATGCTTCATAGTGCTACATCTTAGTAGAGGTAAACTGAATACAGGCAAAGCATTGCAGTTACTGGTTTGACTTGGCACTTTGTTTATCTTGTATCTGCAGAGAAGGTGGCAGCAGACAATAAAACTGCTCTTCAGACATCTGTGCCTCTCAGCAGCTCACCTTGGGTGTCAAAGGGATCTGCACTGGCACTCCAGACTGCAATGAGTCTCATCTCCATGACATCACCACGAAACTTACAGCTCCATAGCACTGCTTTGGCTCCATCATTTGTGGAGTTTGACATGTCCATGGAAGGATATGGGTATTGCTTCTGTTGTTTTCTTCATTAGCTGCTTTGCACTCTTCCCAAGACCTTAATCAAGACATTACTAGGCAGATCTCTCATCTTAGTTGTTCCTTTATGCCCTTTAGCTTCCTTCCTTGCAGCCAAGTTGCTGGCGTATTTGGCCTAGAGAAAGTATGTCAACTTATTGCTGACAGCATGGTCTTTGCCTTTCTACCTTGACTCTGCAGTATTAAGACACCAATGCTCTTCAGGGATGACTTTCCATTTCTCTGATCTGCTTGCTTTCGTAGGTGCTTGTATCTCCCTACTTTAGCCACTGTACTGGGCCCAAGTGCAGAGCAATCTGTCTCAGGTGGAATTGGCATGGGTAAGTACTTTCTACTTCACCTACAGATTTCTGAAAACACTGATTTTTCTGGTGCATTAACGGCATTCCATTTTTGTAAGAAAATGGTACAGCTCTGAGCTGTGGAACTCAGCTCTCCAAAATTAGACATCACATGCAGCTTAGCAGTGTTAGGTGTTGACATTAACTTCAGCAGTGTAAATTTAAATGTAGCTACTAAGTAAACAATCAAGATATACCAGATTTTAAAGCTCTCTTCCAGGGAGAGAGTAAAAATTGTCAGTTAATGTTTGAGATTGTCCTATAGATGAAAATCCTGTACTTCGTTCAGTGGAAAATGATTATTCATACTGTACCTTTTGCTTCCTGAGTGTTATGGAGTCAGTTTAATGTTGTTTATGGCTTGGTGCTACCCATATGATTAAGTCTGTGACGTAGGGATCTAGTAATAATTTCTCAGCAGTCAGTTTTAGTTCGGTTAAACACACATGTGTATTTGTGTATACAGTCTCTGATATTGAAGATAGGCAGTAAGATCTAGTAAAACAGATGGGAAATTAAATCTCAAATTCTAATGTTGTGCTACAAATCAAACAGCAAAAAGTCTGCTAGTGCTGCTTAAAGAGAAGCCACCTTCCTAACCACTTGTTTTCTATCTACAGGCAGCAGAATGTTCCCTCCCTCAAGTGGTCTGACTCTCTCCTGCTGGTTTCTGGTTAGCAAATTTGGTGTAGTGCACAACAGTCACCCACTCCGTTTCCTCACTATTGTGAGGCACATGTCAAGAACAGAGCAGGAATTTGTTTGTTTTTCAGTAAGCTTCTCCCCTCAGGATGGTTCTTTGGTCATTTCCACAGAAGAAGTAGAATTCCAGCCACTTGGTGAGGCTTTTCTCAGTCAAGCTGCGGTGTTGTTCTGTGGTGTTAATGACACTTTGCCTCTTTGGTTTTCTTCTTGCAGCATGTTGTTCTTGATCATATTTAAGTTTGCTTTAAGCACTGAAAATTATCTTGTGGCCCGCAATAAGTGATAAAACCAATGGATATTCCAGGGAAACTTCTGAACATGAGCTATATTAGTGTGCAAAGCTGTGGGGATTGGATGTGAGGAACCAGTTGGTTCCTGTCTGTTCTAGTGTGGCAGCTTATGTGTTTGGAGTGTAGGACTGAGGAGTTGTGGAGCAGTCTAGCTTCCTGATCAAACAGCTTATGTTCTTTCCTCTTTTTGTACATTTTCTATCATGCCAGACTATTCACCATCTTTCCTTGTTAGCATTTGTTCTTTTGTCTTCATTGAGTACAGTAGGTACTTCAAATTTAGATTTGATTGAACTTTCCAGGGAAGGATGGAAATGGAATGAGAACAGGAATTTCATGGTAGTTGTGTTTTGATTCCTGCAGGTGAATTTAAAAATCCCAGCTTGCCTCTTTTCTTAAGAACTACAAATTAATTTACAGAGTTTTATCTACTGAATGTGCTAGGAATTTCTTTGTCAGCTAACTCATTGAGTAGCCTAAGGGGTTCTCATTTCAGGTAATATTTTGAATTTGTCCTAGTTCTCTCTAGTTTTACAGCATTCATCAGATTCCTGGGGGAGTCTTGGAAGTTGTGTAAGTCTCAGGTCCCTTTAGGGTAAATTTTATTGACTCATGGTATGTTCACAGACATTATTTCTGTCACATGTGATAGCTGTATTCCAGAGGCAGGGGGAGGTGAGAGACTTTCTGTTGACTGTCCACTGTTTTTGTTGTTAGATATCATGGAACCTGAGGGAGAGGTCCAAAATATCTCCCCATTTCCAGAGCAAGTCCAGTTTGGCTGCGGCAAGCTGCTGGTCACTGGCCAGTGGCATCATCTCACAGTGACAGTTGCTAAGGAAGCAAAGAAGAACTGCATTGTGTCAGCATTTATAAATGGTCAGATGCTTGGCTCTGCAAAGGTGAGAACTGCACAGAACTTGTGCCTTACAGCTTAGCATTTGCCTTTCATAGCTTTTCATTTTTGTATCGTTTTCCACATACCATGTCTTCTCAGTGCAACCATATTTGCTTACATGAGAAGTACATATCTACACTGCACTTGAATGGAAAGAGAAATCCCTGTCAAGTAGGAAATACCTGTGCTGCTGTTCAGAAGTTTATCAGCTTACACTGATGTTTTGAACTAGGTTATGAGTGTTTTTTTCTTGGTTCCCCTTCCCCTAGTAAGCAGATAATTCAGCAGTATTGAGTGGTTATACTCAACTTGAGAGT
>PPHD01013028.1:0-17615 GCA_002909625.1 Bambusicola thoracicus | reverse complement strand
GTCATGACATTAGATTAGTGTTTCCCGATGCAGAGAGGATTTTGTTTAAACTAGAAGTGTAACAAGGAATTATAGCAGCTGTGCCTATCATTATTCTGCTTAGCCTGTTAATGGAATTGGTTTGCTAGAACCAAATTGGTTCAAAAGATTAATTAAAAGCAGGTGGTTCTGCTCAGCAACTCCTCCACACGACTGAGAGAACTTCTTGTGGCCAAACCAGTTCTGCGTTTCCTAATGACTTGCAGAAGTTCTCTGGGGGCAATTAAACAGTAAGGAAATTAAATTCAGAATGCTGCCCGTGTGGCAGTGCATTGCAAGGCCCACCTTGGGAGAAAGTGTCCAACAGACCTGTGAGATGCCCTAGAGAGCTTTCTCCTGCACATCTCAAGAGGGACTGTGTTGGCATGAAACATTCCATGGTCAAAGTCCCTACGGCTTACTTAGCTGGATATTTGGGTTTGCTTTTAAGAGTGTTTGTTTGTTTGTCTTCTAATCTACCCTGCAGTACAGACCCAAGCCAAATATTGTCTTGAATTAGAAGAAAAAGATGCACTGAGTATTTGTGAAGGCACAGAGCTCCTTACCCACCTCTCCCAAACCATCCTCATGGTAGATAGGAATCTTGTGCCTAAAGCAAAAGACAGCTTTGATAACCAGTGCCGTGTTTTACAACGAAGCACCAAGAATATTTTTGGCCTGTGTGGTACTTGATATTTAGCTGAAAGCAAGTCCACAGGCAATAAAAAAAATTAGCGACTATTTGGGTCTCAATACTCTTTGCAGTCTTTTCAGTAACTCTGCCTTTGGACAGCATTGTTCAGTGACTTTTCTTGCAAACTGGAAGAACACTGATGCATCTCAGGGATCAGCACAGAAAACAGGCTCCTAAGACTACGGGCCCATAAGCTGCACCATTCCAATGCTCTCAGCGAGGCAGAGCTAGAAGCGCTTTTCACCTGTTAAACCAAGGTAGCCAGAGCTTACTCTGTAGAGCATATCAGAGCCACACAGACATGATGGAAATCATAAAAACAGCATTTACAAAAAAAAAAAAAAAAAAAAAAAAAAGCAGAGACATACAGCTGGGGAGGACTCATTAGTGCATGAATCTCTTTGGAAAGAACATCAAAAACCCCCCACCTGTGGTCTTCCAAACACCGCTCACTCCCAAGTGCTCAGGATTACTGTAGAGCCAGACTCACCAGGCTTGAGCTCCACACTGTCATATTCTCTCACTTTAACTCCCCACTCACACACACACTCTTCCTGTCCACAAACCCCTCCAGCTGATGCTCTTTGACCTCCAGCTCCCACCTCACCTCCCAGAGAAGTTCACACGGCTCAGACACAGAGAAACCTCAGTGTGCTTTCCCCTTAGGTGCTCTCTTGAGCTACGGACTTGCTCAGCTCCCCGACCCCAAGCACCACAGTCCCACTGCTCTCACAGGCACAGCTGCCAGTAAACACAATAGGGCACAGTATGGAAAGGGCTCTGTTCCACCAGCAGACCTGACCCATTTCCATGATGTTGCAGAAGACACCTACCAACCACATCTGCTCCTCCTGAGCCAACAAGGGAGCAAGAAATGCTTCTGTCTCTGGATTACAGAGCCTGAGACCTCCAGCATCCCCCAGAGAAGTCTGGGGATGCCCCCCAAGCAAGGAAGGGAGGTGGAAGAAAGGAAGAAGAAAGCCCAACAGCCCTTTGCAAGGTGAGCCTTGGCATCACTGGAGCCCAGGGAGAATAGCCCCCACAACTGAACACCTGGCAGCACAGGCTTAATACTGCTCTTTGGAGACCCTGAGAAGGTACAGACTCAAGCACTAGGGTATAAAACAGCCCCACCGAAACCCTATGGGTTTCTCTCTTTGTTTACAACACTGTCACTTAGTGTTACATCCACAGATGGCACCTTCACTCATGGAGGGAGCGCTGCTCCACAGAAGTCAGCAGATCTTGTTACGAGAGATGCAAGCAGAGCGTGAAACTCAGAGGCTATTAATGTTTTTTAATGTGTGCACTGAGCTGGAAAGAGAGCAGGAGAAAAAAAATTAAAAGCTTGCATGGGTGCGGATGGTGCCTCCCCTGCCCATTCCCTACCCAAACTTTTGAGAAGGTCGGTAGCAGGAGGTGGGAGAAGGGACACCCTCCTCAGCTTTCCCTTCACTGGTATCACTGCAGAAATTTCAATCAATACCGGCAAAGAAAGAGCAGGGTGCTACAAACCCACTCTGGCTGCTCTCCCATCTGTGCTTCTTCTATCACTCAAAGGCATAAATTCACACGAACACAGGATCTTTGACCCCTAGGATAGCAAGGCTCTCGGATGGAGATCAAAGGCTGTCTTTGGGGTGTAGGATCTGCCTGTTGTGGGAACGATTACAGTATTACAAACATCTGGCTCCACTTTGAGAAGGAGCAACACGCTTCTGAGGAAAAGCCAGCGTTCAGAGTATAAAGTAACTTGTTCTTACAGGGTAAGTTAAACACTCAGAATATTGCTGTCATGTTGCTCGTTTCCCTCATTAAACCTGCAGAAGCTCACACTGAACAAGAACATCCTTTGTAAGATACCGAGACAAGAGAAGCCCCTAAGATCAGTCCCTATTATAGCTTTAGACTTTTCAGGAGACGACTCTGGATGCCAAAGGAGGTTAAAGAATCAACCCACCTTTTCACGGTCCCTTATTTTTAAGCAAGTTATTTTTCATCTGGAGCAGCAAGTGACCCAGTATTAATTCTCCAGAGGGCCATCAGGGCATAAGTATACAACTGCAGCTATGGAGGAGAAAGCTAGCAGGGGGGCAGAGCTGCTGGGATGGGGAATGCATGGTGCAAAGCACGGCCCAGCACTGCAAAGCTCTGCTCTGGGACAACGATCAGAAGCAGAGGTGGTGAACAGTGAGCAAACTGCTTTTAGGGGCTAATGGGAACATGAGATGGGATTTCCTGAACACCCTCAGGGCTTGTCTTTATATAAAAGCTGCATGCGTTTAATTACAATCAGTTACATTAGCTACATCAGTCGATTTAATTAAATTGCAAGGACACTCATAAGTTGATTTAACTCTGTCTCAAATGGATTTAGCAAAAGTTGGCAAGAAACTAAATCAACATAAACCAAGATTAAATCAACTGAAGAGCATCCACACAGGATTTTGCAGCAATTTAACAAAACGGATTTGAAGACTCATTTTAAATGAAACAGGGTAACCCAGGCACACAGAAAGATGAACTTATGGGAAGAAAACAAAGTGTTCAGCATCTCAGTAGGCCAAAGAGGGGAGCTGAGAAGTCCCATTCTTTTTCTCCACTTCCTGCGCTTCGCATTTTAGTTTTAATATATATTTTTGGCCACATGTACTTTGTTTTATTCATCGTCTTTGGAAGCATTTGCCCAGCAAACATCTTATTTTGTACCAAGAATGGAGCAATAGGAAGAAACACAGTGTCAGTTTTGTATGTGGAAAAGCATTACTTGGTGGAGGATCCAGCAGCACCAAGTGGCCATGGGAGCACTCTGCTCCATGCCTGGGAGAATCCATCCCATCCTCCAACCCACAGGTGCTCAGGAACAAGAGCCTGGTAAGGATTTGTATGTTCATCCTCTTTGATTCGGTTGCTCAGTTCAGTTCTGGATTTGCTGGTTCTGACCTCTCCCTGCCACCAACTCCACCCTCCAACTGCACAAGGCATTTATTTTTTCACAGCTGCGTTTAAGCACAAGAGAAGGCACACTTCCACTCACAAACCAAGTACCTCTTCCAGGAGACAGGAGGAGTCCTAACATCCCCTGAGAACCAGAGTGATTCATAACCACTTTAATGCCACTTTCTATACTGCTACAAACTACTCTTGCAGCTCCATGGCTTTACAAGAGAGAAGCTAACACACTTTCCTTAGTGCTACAATGACCACTATAGCAGTACTCCAAGCAACAATATGGATGTCAAATTTTAAAGACTGCCCTTTTTCTTCCCACTTCTCCAGCAAGAATCCTTTCTTAAGCTCTGCAGAAAGGGGGAAAAGAGAAGATGCAAAGGAGATCTCTGCTGTACACGCAAAGCATGCACTGTGGTCTACCAAACCATCTGTAGTATTGCTTGCTTTGCAGCAGCCTCCTCTCATTCCTGATATCTAGACTCTTCTGGATGGTCACGTTATAGTAGGAAATTATGGAAAGCCAAGGGCACAGCAGCTGCTCCTGCCAGTGGATGATACCAGGGATCTTCAAAACACAGTCCCAACCATGAATGGGCTAAAGGACGGAACAGTTGTGAGCCTCTCTGCCAGATCAGGTTTGACTTGATATGGCATGTCTATCAGCTGAAGCCATTTTGTTGATTTTCATGGGAGATTTACCAGGCTCTGAAGGATGAAAGCTTTTTATGGCTTTGATGCAGCTGATGGCTTTCTCCTCTGTTTGGAGCAGAAGAGATCTGCCTTCTTTTTAAAGATACGTGCAACAAGCAAAGAGGAAAACAAGATACTGTGCACAGAAATGTGTCGTTGCCATGTATAGCAATGGCATTTCTCAGCATCCCTGTTACTGCAAACACCTCCTTCCTCAAAATAGCAAGGGACATTGCTGAGAACCCAAACAGCCTGGATAGCTGCTCAGTACAGTGTCACAGACTAGCTCAAAGTCACTAGAACAGGAACAAGAGAGCAAGCATACAGCTTCAGACCTGGGACAGGAGGTCACCAAGCATCCTGCATAGCAGCATTTTAGTGAATCCCTCCAAGTTTTTAGATATGATATAGACAATATGCAGAGCTGCAGGAGGGTACATCAACCCTGCTTCCAGGTCACCATTAACAGAAGACACACCAACAGGCAGTGCAGAAACATGCCCTTGTGCTGGACCCACCATCACTAAGAAATTCATGCTGGGTTGCCCCACATTCTGCATGGAATTGCAAGATGAATTTTGACTACTTCTACAATGGCCTACCCATCCTTGAATCCTTAGAAATAAAATAAATTCTTGCCCTTCATGTCATTTCAAGGGATGGTCAACTCCATAGCCCCACCGCGTGGATGATGCATTGCCCTTTACTAGCCTCAAATGTCACCGTCATTGCATTTTTACATCCTCTTCGTTGTTCCTCTCCTTTGTTGTTTCTCTGTTGCCAAAACAGAATACATCCCCATTTGACCTTCTCTAAGCTGGTTATTATGGTATGTATTTTACCAACATCCCTTCTTACGGAAGTACTTTCTGGGGTAGACTCCCTGTCTTCATTTTCTTGCTTCCTAAGAAAGTTTTGCCATGTTGTTAATTGTTCTTCCATCCTCTGAATATACCCTAATTCCACAGAGCATTCCTCAGTGGAGCGACCATCACCCCTATCCAAACAAACATCCAACACAACAACATAAAGTTAGATATCTCAGATACAACTTACCATAGAAGGTTATGCTTTGTAACCTAGAAATCTCTCAAGAAATACTGACAACTGAGGACCAGAAGAGCAGACTGCTGCAATTAATAGCTATTTCACTCCTACGGCATCACCCAGGGGTTGTGCTCGCTGTCACAGCAAAGCTGCCTGATGGGGAGCCGTGCAGGCAGCCAGCCCACGATCCTGGCAGATTCAATGTCCTTTCTGGCATTGGCTTTGCTCCTGGCACCTTCCTGGGGGGCTTCATTTCTCTCCCCTGCTCTCCTTGTGCAGGGAAGTGTTAGTTATCACAGTGGTACTTCTACATCTTTCCTGAGGGGATTTTTTCATTAAGTGAGCCTCTAGCATGAAAGGCAAGGAGCTGTCAGCAGCACAGCTAATACAGTCATCATCCAAAAGCTGGTAGCCATGCTCTACAGAGTCATTGGTAAGTTATTAACTCATCTTAGACAAGATGTGCAAGCGGCGAAGAACTGAGATTCACATAAAAACACTCAAAAATCCCAAGAAAAGGTAACTGAATGACTTAATGATGAAAAACCCACAGGAGGGAGGTGAGAACAGGTGTGCTGCAATCTCTTGCAGTTTGCAAATGGCAATATAAAATGCTCCAGTGTGCTTTGCCCAGCTGAGTCTCAAGGCACCAGTACAGGTGATCTTTGTGATGCCGCTGCCCTGCAGCAAGCTCTGTTATTGGGAAATCCATCCAGGGATAGCTTGCTTACACTTCCCCTCCACTCCTCCAGCAGGTAATCTTGCTATGGGATTCTCTCACTTCCTCCATCCCCAGTGAGGTTTTTGCTGTTGGCTCCAAGCAAGAAAAAAAAAAAGTCTCAACAAGCCCAAAAGGCATCTCTTCCCTCCTATCACCTCCACTGCCCCTTAGTGCCTTCAGGAAAGCTTCAGGAATACAGGGCTGGAGGGCAAGCAAAGGATTAAAATCATGATTGTCAGCACATCTGTTCCAGGCACAGAACACAATGATCTGCTGAACCAGGGCTCTGGTCATCGCATCACAGCATCAGCTTCTGCTCAGGGCCATACAAGCTGAGCTGATGCCCTGGACACCTCCGCCAGGGAGCCACAGGCTTAGAAATACCATAGCCCAGCCCAACCATGAGCTCATTTTATAGGAGTCAGGAGCAGCACTGAGTTAGAAACTTACCTGGTCCTACAGGGCTCAGACTGGGACAATGGCATCTCTCTGTAGTGAGACTTTGTTAGTGCTGGCAAAGAAGGAAACAGCACAGCCCTGCTGCTACTGACCTGCTTGGTTCCTACTGACCATGCAGCGTAGCACACACTATTGCTGAGAGATCAGTTCATTTTGGAGGAGGCTTCCATGGAAAAAAACACAAACAGGAACAAATCGACTGCCCTTACAAAGTCTCAGTAGGCTTGCAAGAGAATGAAGAAAGCCCCCTCTGCCTCTCAGCTTATCCCATGCAATGAACTCCTGAACTCCCTTACCTCTTTAACACACACAATTCCCTAAGGCATACAGGCAACCAACATATTGACTCTCCGTTTCAAGGTGGATTAAGGCTATGGGGTATAAACTATTAAAAAATTAAAAAAAAGGAGAAAACACCCAGCTGGCTTTCAGTGCTGCAACACACATTTGTAACAGGGAAAGAGGTCACACTATCTGAACTCCAGAGTGGAGTCCTGTCACCATCCTCCCTAAACAAACATAACATGTACGTGGACTAGCCATTTACAGCTTCCACTAGGTGCTATACAATGGGGACTTCCCCACTCAAAAACCTCATAGACACAATTAAGTGAAATTCTTGAAGGAAAAAAAAAAAAAAAAGGTAAAATAGGAGGGGACAGAAGAGTACACCCTCCCCAGAGAGGGGAGTGCTCTCCTGCTTTGCTAAGCAAGCTAGCTCCTGCTGCCCACACCTGAGCTGGCTCCAGCACCATCTGCCCAGACCAATGCCCAGGAACAGAGTTGAGCAGTTTTTAACAGGAACAGCAGCCACTCCACTAACAGCTGCACACACATCACTTGCCATTACTGCCAAATCTGACAGATCCACTAGAGACCACGCTAATCAATTTTTATTTCTAATTAAACTGATGCCTGCAGTATGTTGGAGGAAATACGGGCAGAAGGGACTACTCTACATTAAGATCTTCTGGAAGGAGTTAGGAGGGGAAGAGTTACACCACATGGTTGGTCTTTGGGGTAAGCCAAAGGCAAGAGGCCATCTGCCAGTCAGCAAAGATGAGCTGCAGCTTGCAGTGCCAGATCTTCCTCTCATACATTTTCTCCCGCTCTTAGGCATCTTCACAGCGCTCCCACTTTGAAAGTCAGGTCTCTGAGGACTCGGTAAACAAGGTTCAGATTTAACAGACTGACTGGCTTGTCTGTATCACTCACCAGTATCCACTAAGGGGCAACTCAGATTTCACGTTGATTGAATCTGCAGATCAATTTCCCCCTGTCTGGAGATCAGCAAAGGGCTGGGGGCACCCACACTCTCCATCTGCTTAAGCACAAGAGCCCTGGGCTCATCAGAGGGCCCTCTCCTTTATAACCATCACCCTTACTGCCCATCTGCAGAACTGGGCTCTGCCATGCTGTCTCCATCCAGGAGACACGCTTCACAAGGCTGTGCTGAGCACCCATCTGGGGTGGCAGGAGGTATCCGGAGCCACCAATTTCCTTGTTAACCCTAGCAGGAATTACTTGATTGACAACACCTCCAGTAATGATGAAGAGAAGCAAAGTTAAGCAAACAAATCCCATCCCACAGTATTTCCATTTGGAGCTTGCCAACAGAGAGATTCTCCAACTGTCTGCTTAAAATGAAGTGTTAGGGAAAAATAAAGGAAGCCGAGAAGTAAATATTGCTGACAGTGAACAAGAGCTGCCAGTGCTGGAGCAAACATGCAGCTGATGAGCTGAAAGCAAGACAGTGCGTGAGGCCTCAAAGCCTCACAAAAAAACCAAAGGGGAAGCATTACTGGAGAGGTGGAAGAGCACTAAGGTCCAGACAAGCTCAGGCTGGCTGTGCACTGGGAGACCAATAAAGATAAAACGGGCTCAGCTGATGAGAAACCATAAATGAAAAAAGAAAGAAAATCCCCACAGGAGGTCCATAAGGACCTTGAAAACATGAGGTAAGTCACCAACACTCACTCAAACCCTACCAGGGGATGTAAGCAGTTGGCTGCAAACTCTCAGTAGGGAAAGACTGCACAGGTTTTTTGGTGCTAAATTTGTGTTTCATTCCCTACTCCAACAACCAAAAAAAACCCACACATACAAGCAGACAATCCTGAGAACCAAACAAGCTGTTGCTGAGCTGCTTGCAAGGATTAATTCCAAGCTCTGCAGGACAGCTTATTTCAGCAGTCAGGTGCGAGCTCTTCTTTTGCTTGTTGGCAGTGCAGGGATTTGTGCTGCTGGAAGCTGCATCCACTGCAGAGGTAGCACTCAGGAGTAGTTTAGAGGTGCTTTACTATTATCTTCCTTCTTGGGTTTTTGGTGGGATCGCTGTTTAGCTTGGGATAGCATATGCATATCGAGCCTCCTCCTACTCAACAGTGCTGAAGTTTATCCCCTCCCATGTACACATTTGCAGTACTCAAGCAAGCACTGACATCCCTGCAGGAACCCCACTGTTCAGGTCCCAGTGACATCTTCTGCAGATGGGAGAAAGACACAGCCCAAAGAACAGCTGTAGTCTGCTAAGCAAGGCTTGAGAACAAAGGCAGCAGGATAAAACACAGGTAGGCAAGTGATTGCCAGAGCCATTGGGATAAAGATTATTCTGACAACCAAAACCACTGCTAGAAAAGAGGATTTCAGGATCGCTATGGAGAGCTGCCCGTACCCACACAGGTAGTGCTGTGCCCATACCAGCACTGCACCTTGGCAGTAAGACTGGCAGAAGACTTCTGCTGCTCACAGGAGTGCTTTAACCTGAACACACACCAGGGTTTACATCCCACTATCACTTACTGAAAGGGAACAGCAACAGCCTCACAGATGACTCAACAGCCTGAGAAGGCAGAATGGACACTTTCCATATGTAATTTGCAGGACTGCAACCCAAATAATGCAGTTTGTTAGATCTAAATCACTACAAGAAGACTGAAGAGAAAGTTCCTCTTGTGCTAATGTAGCAGAGATTGGTATTCCAGTGGGTTTGAAGAAGTGGGAACTCAGCTAGCAGTGTCATAAGGCTTCTAGGGGAGGTGAAACAGAGGAGCCCTTTGAGAACATTGCTTCTCAATTCATTTAAGCTCCACACCTAACCACAAGCTATCAAAACTGAACTTGAGAGCAAAGAGCGCTAAGGCCATGGAAATTAGCTAGAGAAAGTGGCTTGCTAACACTAACAGGAGGAGCTCATCTATCACTGCTGGGGTATCTCATGCAACAGGGTCTTTGCAGTGAGCTGGAGGAGAAGTTAAGAGAGACATTTGCAGAAATGCCAAGGAAGATTTAAACACCAAGGAAGGCAATAATGAATTATAGCCCAAACGTCACAGTCCTGGTCATGGATCTCAAACCCTGACTTGCTCAGGTTGCCATGATGGGGAAAGCTGAAGGCCCGACACAGAGCTCCTACACCGCCAGGTGGTGCAGCACGGCAGCTTTGCATGGAGCTGGTGAACAGCAGCGGACACTGGCTGCCAAAATTGTGATGAACCAATGGCCAAGTACCCCAGCACTCTCTTCTCTCCCACTCATGTCCACAGAGACAGCAGCACAGCAGAGACAGAAGGATCCAGTACTGCTCTGCACACTGCCATTGCCCTCCATTTCATTACAGTGCAGCCAATAAATTTGCTACTGATGGCAGTAAGATTGCCCATACATCAGGCATGGCAGACAAGGAGACAGTCCTTCATCCAGGTGATGGCCATCTCCTGCAAATGCAGGTGTCTGCAGGCAAGGGTTGTAACAGACACATTCCATGTGCGAGAGAAACCCTACTACTGATTTTTACTTCCAGCTGTGCAATACTGAGACAGCTTCAGAAAACCTGTCCTTGTGGAGCTCAGCTGCTGTTGGGGTGGGTATTTCTTCAATACCTCCAATCACATGCAGTACCGCATCCTCCTGGGAACACACAAGGTGATTTTTTTTTCCCCCCAGTGAATTTTGACTGAGAAATATTTCCTTTCAAAAAAAAAGAAAAAGGAACAATATAACTGCTTTCTATTTGGCAATTAAAGAAAAATAAGCTAGTGAAGGCCAAGTTTCTCCCATAGAAATTAATTTCAAATGCACAATTTTTTCCTGTACTGTTCTGCCGTGTGTTGATACAAGTACAGCCAGCAGCATTTAGGATTCAAAGTTTTCCTAAGAAAGCGGTGGTGCAGGCTGGGGAATTGGTCCTTCATACCATCACAAATAGAACAAAGGAAATACTAAGATTTTCTACTATTTGTTTCACTATTAAAAAAAAAGAAAAACATTACTAGGAAAAAAATAGCCATGCCAAGAACAAAGTTACTGCATTACTCCCACTTCTGATTTGAGGCTGCAGATATCATGTTTCTAAAATAAGAGGTGTTGATCTTTTGACTGACAACACCCAGGTCCGAATGACTCCTTGGTGCCCCCAGAACTGGAATCACGGGGATGGGAATCCCAGGAAAGCCAAGAAGGGGGACAGAAGCACAGACAGCTCAGCTTTTACATTTAAAACTTTAAAGGATTGGATAAACACAGCTTCAAGATTTTGCTCCACTGGATTGGTGCATAACTGAAAACCAAAAGTTTTTCAGCACCCCCACTCATCCTTCTTCCCCTCCCCTTTAAGTACCAGTGAATATCAGGGAAAAAACTGGAAGCCTTGATTCACACTTGCGGATAGAATTTGGTCCATGTATCCTTGATGTCTTCTGTTCACTGCTTTTCCCATGAAGTCACATGAATCAGCACATTTTCCAGAAGGCATCTCTAGATATGTTCAAGCCCACACTTTCCTATGGATGCTGTAGCATCTGACACCCTGGTGTCACTTGGAAACACAAGCATATTCCCCTTCCTTTCAGTGGATCATCAGTGAAAGCGTTGACTTCTATCAGACCCACGACAGATGGGAACCTCAACCCGTATGGTTTTCTACTGACAACAAATCAGAGTGAAACTAGACTGAGGCTAGCTTTCTAGACAACACAGAACAGAATCAGAAAGGTTGGAAAAGACTGCTAAGATCATTAAGTTCAACCAAAATTGCCCACTAACCATGTCCCTTGGTGCTACACCTGCACTTTCCTTAAACACCTCCAGGGACAGCGGTCCAACCTGAGCCTCCCCTGGCGCAACTTGAGGCCATTCCCTTCACCCAACCCACGTTTACACAGCTTTCCTTCCCTAACTCTTCAAAGGAGATGAAAGAAATTAGTATGAGTGAGCTCACGCTGAGGGAGAGCGCTTCTGGTAATTTACAAGCTCAGCGTTACTCTTAGAGAACTGGCCAATATTTAATATATAACCTTATCTCAGCACCTCCACAGCAGAGCTTCATAAAAACACTGAAAGATAACATTCGTAAAATTTTGAATATATAAATTACAGACCCATAATGGGAGGTTTTAGTCTCCAATTCACATTGGAAAGAAGAGTAGCTATAAATTAGAAGAAATACAAGCTCCAGAAGAATACCTCTGTGCTAGATCTCACTTTATACATCTAGAATAAATTTCCATTTTAGACAGAGGCAGATCTGTTTACTTATTTTCCTGAAAAACAGATGTCACGGTATATTGATCTACAGCTCAAGATATTATTTTTCTGCGTGCCTTGCTATACAGCAGGGGCAACATAGTTAACATTAACTCCAAGGCCAACATACACAGCACCCACACACCAATAGACTGGAAGATGCACCACAGGTGTTTTGCTAAGAGCAGAGACAGCCACTCCAGATCCTTGAGATCACTCAGCTGAGCCCTGTTAGGAACCCCCTTCTCATCTTTGCTCTCCAAAGCCATGGGCTCCAAAGCCATAACTCCATGGCTCACGGAGAAATTAGTCATCTTGAAATGCAAATAGTTTTAAAGCCACTGAATAGTTCCAACTCCCAGCATGTGGAAAGAAAAAGTCATTATTTTATAGTGATCTTAGGTGTCGAGGTGCTTCAGAGAGCAGGCAGAAAGGCACAATCCCTCTAGACCCTGCAATCCAATTAACTTAATTAACCATGTTATTTCCCTAGTTCCTGGTAACTCCTTAAATCAATGAGCTAAGACTTAACGGTGAAGTACATAACTAGGAGCTTTATTGATCATACCTGCACACAACACTGACTGAATTCCCAAAGTCACATCTTGGCATAAAACCTACAAAAGATGTTCTGGTAGCCAACTTTCCCCTTGATTATCCCAGAGCCCTGTGCAGGCACCAAAGACAGGAAAGAAGAGATGCAGAGTGTGACAGAGGGCAGAAAGCTACAAACAACGCACCTATGGTCAATCAAAGGAACACACACCTAGAGCTGGACACAACTGCTTGGAGGGATAACAGAAAGCAAACAAACAGCACCCAACATACACAATATGCAGTGTCATGTGGAGACCCACAGGGAAAGGCTAAAGGTGCACTAGCAAATAAAAGTGATCCCAAGTGCATCCTGAAGTCAGGAAGAAATCCGTATGAACATCACATCCCTCCAAGTAGGACCATGCATGCATAACTATTTGAACCACATTATTATTCCTTTTTTTTTTTTTTGTAATAATTGTATCTGGACTAATCACAATCAGACTCTTACAGCCTAAATTACACTGTCAATAAATTTTTGGCTTTCATCCATATGTCCTTCCTCTTCCCCCACAGAGGAGCGCCTGTGCACACCAGCAGTCTCACACAGTGCAGAGTGCAGCAGGCACCAACCCCCGCCTCGATTCCCTTTCACCAGCTATAGACCAGGATGATCCATTATCGACTCCTAATGACACTGAGTGGAGGTTGTTCATTTTCAAATAGGTCAGTGACTCATCATTTTAACTCACTTCCCTCCACTAAAAATCAATGAGCTCCTGAAATAGGATTATCTGGGATGATTGGGGTTTTAATACCTCTCTCACGAGGAAGGCAGACCCTAGAGATCCCTGCCAGTGCTGGGTCATGTCCTTCAGCAAGGAAGACAGGCTTGGTTAGTAGGAAGCAGCCACCAACTGGGAAGAGGACACCTTTCCACAGAGGGTTTTTGTGACATTAGGCAAATCTCTGTGTTTGGTTCCCCTTCCAGCCAGACAGCAATATTGCACATCAGGAGAGCCACACTGTGCCTGGCCAAGACACAGCGAGCTGCCTCCATTCATTTGGCTGAGTAAATGAGTTCTCTTGCTCCCCCGCCCATCCTCAAATCATTATTTATTGCTTCAGCAAGTTCAACAAAACAACACCCCCACTGTACAGGGGTACAGCTCTTGTACAGCTAGAAAAGATCTGGTGCCTACGTGGGGGCTATGAAAAACAGCACTGCCCCTGGAGTCACTTCACCCCAGAGTTAGATGCACATCAAAAAGACCGCACACATTCATAGACACAGGATATTCCTCTGTTTTAGAATATCACAGAGGCCATCACCACCTGCCTGTGTAACACAAGGGCTGCTTGGTCAGCAGTTCTCCCTTACACTCTGCTGCAAACATCCCTGTTTCCACACGAGGTCGAGAAACCTGAGAACAAGGGATCTCCCAGCTGCACAATTCAGCACAGCTCACACCATGCAGGAGGATGAGCTCCTGCAGCCAGCTGCACACAGCTGGATTTCTGCAAGCAGCTCACAGCTGGGACAAAGCCAACAGGTGAAAGAAGCTCCTCACACTACACCACTGCACTCCACACCACAGGGGCAGCCAGTAGCAACGCTGCAGCCTGCAGACATCACAGAATGGTTTTGCAGAAGGGAAGAGGTAGGCAAAGGAAAACAGCACCTTAAGGACTTAGCACTCACTAGGGAAGTCAGGGGCAAGGCAAGGAATCACAGCCAGGAATCTGCATCCCCACATTCTGCTGGACAGCCCCTAGAGGCAGCAGGGGGGGAAGCAGATGGGCAACAGAAGATGGCATTCCTTGGCCCAAAGCCATCTGTTCTCCATTATTTAGAGACAGAAACTGGATCGCATTCATCACAGGGTTGCCTGTCACTGAATTGCTCCTGGGCAGCATGGAACCCTTGGCAAGAGGCAGCTGGCTGGCAGGGAAGGGCAGCAGGAGCAGCGCAAGGCTCACAGAGCATGCCACAGGCACGTGGATGCTGCTCAGCCCAGCTCCAAGTGAAGGGACACCACAGTCAGCAAGCCTTACCTTATTGCAAGCCCCAGGGACTGAGTCCCAGCCAGCCTGCAAATTCTTGTTTCCAGTCCTCAGCCCACTTATCAAGAATCCCCCTTTGCAAGCTCAGTGACAGTATGGACTAAAGGAATAAAGAATAAGACAGGATGTGCTAAAAAACAAACAAACAAACAAACAAAAAAGATAAAGCCAATTACAATGGCTAGTCCAAATGAAACAACCCAGAAGCTACCTCCATATGCAACCAAACACCCTTTGCAGACAGTAGAGGAGGAAAAGTAGAACAAATACAAATTAAAAAGCAAGAGCAACAGATGAGCTTTGTGCTAGGCTTAAAGGGGGGCCTCCAGAGGCTGGGGAAGCAGTGGGACTGATGAGGGAGAATTGTGACATCCCTCAAATGCTGCAAATCTATTGCAGGGCAGAGATATACTCCTCATAATTTTTGGTCTTTTCCAAGGATGCGGCACAGCTGCCATAATTCCAGGTGTAAAGGTACTAAGCAGAGGAAGATGGCCATTAAGCTACATTCAGTAACTACACTTTCGTATCTGTTTTGAACAGGGCATTGCAACCTTCACTATAGTCAGTACTCATCTTCCAGATGTGAAGACTGGGACGTGCCGAGGCCAGCAGTCTTGTTAATTTCAGCTGACAGAAAAAGCCCCCATCACGCCAAGAAATCAAGCAATAACTTCGTCCAAAGCTACCCACAAGACCAAAGGGATCTGTAGCTCTAAGCCCAGTCAAACCTGCTGAGAAACACAGGAGCTATCTAATGCAAGAAGTTCACACGGGATGCAAAGGGGACAGCCCATGAAACACACGGGAGTAGCAAAGCACGACCAGTAAGCAGCACAGCCACAGCATCTAAATGCACAGCTGGAGCTTTGCAACCTGCCTGAACCTACTTCTGTGTAAAGCCACCCAGAAGCAGCGCGCAGCCCTACATGGGGACAGTGGTGGGTTACTCACAGGCACCTCCCAATCCACCAAGGAGCTCCCAGAACCTGTGGCTCCTTTGTTAAGGAACAGTTTAAGCCTTTCTACTAGCCCAAAGCTGTTTGCAAGTGTTATTTAACCAAAAAAAAAAAAAAAAGAGTGGTGTTCTAGTCTTACTCACTCTTCAGCTACTCGTATTGATTTCTGCATTGCAGAGTTAAAGCAGCTCTTGCCTCGCTATTATACAGCTCTGCTACTGGTCCTCTGCTGGCTTTTCCTGGGACTGAGCATTACGATTCATTCCTCTCCACCTCTCATTCCTTCTAATCAACCTGGAAGCACTTCCTGATGGAAGGAAAAGCCTCATGCAGTTCCCATGGGAAAAGGGGACTGACCGCACTGCAGCACCACCCCCAGCCCCGCATCACAAGAAAGGGAAGATCAAGGATTAATACAGAGTGCTGAGGAAAGCTGCTACAAATATTTACTAACTCTTCCTCCCACTTCTTTGCTAAATCTGTCCCGATGTGACAGCCCCAACACATTTCCCTGAATTCCTGATAGCCAAATGCAGTGGATCAGGGTGAGATGTTTTCATAACTGAGCCCCCACACCTGGAAACATCTTTGGAAAACACACAAAGGTCTGAGTCTGCATCATTAAAGCACACTGGGACCAAGTGAGAAGAGAGCAACTCAGCATCACCAATTCCTGTAAAACTGTCATGCTGCCTGGCAGTTTGCCTCATCTTATTTTTCTGCTTATTTCTTCACTTCTTGCCTCTTGCTGGAGTTTCAAGGCCTCTGCTGCAAGCGGATGCAATAGAATACCCCCTTCCCCCCCCACAACCCAAGTCTATGGGGCTGATTGTACAGCAACAGCTTATCACCAAAGTGGGGCCAAAGGTAAGAAAGGCACAGTACCCAGCACAATGCCCTGTGCTGGATACCATGCAGTTGCCTACATTTTGCTTCAAGAACAGATTTCTTTTTGGATTTAAATGGAAGACAGGAAGGGAAGAAAGAATCCAGAGTTTAGAACTAAATTTATTTTGCAGCCTCAGCAAGAGGTTCCCACCCGTCAGAACAGAGCAGCGTGACTGGCAGGGTCACTGACATTTCTGCTCCAACATATAGACGAGACATGGATCTGACCACATCTTGACGCACGGTGCTTTCTGTAGCCCCTTCTCTTTAAACCCAGAGTGGTCTCAGTACAAGATACCTGAAGCCAATGGAGAGAAGCGTGTCTGAATGAACTGATTTCCCAGGGGAAAGCAGCACTCGGTGGAATCAGCAAGTTCTGCCAGAGCCAAAAAAAATAATTCTGGCACTAAAGTAGGAGGCAGTAATTACTAAATGCCAAGCATCTAACGTTAATGAGGGGGGAAGTGAGAATTATGGTGATCTCCCTGCTACTACAGTTTGTTTGGGTTACTTTATCTGAATCCCCTCATCTTCCAAATAGGAGGGAAAAAAAAAAAAAAGGAGAACAGAGAAAAGGTAATTTATTCCCCTGACAAAGGGAAGTGCTGAAAAAAAAATTATCCTACTTGAATTTTATATGAAAAGCTTCATTACTTTTCCTCTCAATGAAACAAGCCTATGGGAAGATCAAGTGCGACCAGACAGAACCCAGACCCTGCCATGGAGAGGGCGCGTTCATCCAAACCAAGGGCTGCCGAAAAGACAAGTTACCATCCCCTATGCAGGCCATCATCACAGGATTTCTTTTTTGGACAAAATGCCCATGCTCTTATTCCACTTACACCACTGTCAAGCCACAAAAGCTTACTGGTTCCAGGGGCACAGAGACCCTAACATGGTGTAAACACATTTGGCTCAATGCATGCAGACAAAAGTGCTGCCCACATGCAAGCCATCCTCACCAGTATGTGCTGCAGGAGATGCCTGGTTCTGGAAAACGAGACCACTGCAAAAAGCAGACAGTGAGGGTTTCTGGTTTTTTCTGTTTTTTATTTGCCCTAGA
>PPHD01013027.1:2849-17615 GCA_002909625.1 Bambusicola thoracicus | reverse complement strand
CAGCCTGGAGAAGAGAAGGCTCTGGGGAGATCTGGAAGCAGCCCTTCAGTATGTAAAGGGGAGTTACATGAAAGAAGGAGACAGACTGTTTAATGGGGTCTGATGTGATGTGATAAGGGGAAATTGTTTCAAACTAAAAGAGGGGAGATTTAGATTGGATATAAGGAAGACTTTTTTTTTTTTACAATAAGGGTGATGAAGCTCTGGCACAGGTTGCCCAGAGAGCTGGTTGATGCCCCACCCCTGGAGACACTCAAGGTCAGGCTGGACCAGACTTTGAGCACCTGATGGAGCTGTAGGTGCTCCTGTTCAGTGCAGGGGAGTTGGACTAGATGGCCAATTCAAACAGTTCCAATTCAAACAGTTACATTAAGTTCATTCCTACCTGTACACTCTTGAATTGCAGTGCTTTGTGCCAAACTCATACAGAATGACGACAATTTAAAAGAAGAGGTGAATATTAATGAAAAGTAGAATCTGCACACAAAAAAGCACTTAGCACAAGGATTATCTGGGTCTTATCTGAGAAGTACAGAAGGATTTGTTCCACAGTCCAGCTGATTAAGCAAGAACTGGATACCACAAGGAGCCTTTTTTCCTATCTTCATGCTGAGGATTTATGTTGAGAAATACAGTTAAGTGCCAGCACTAAATCTCCTAAATTCCTTGAGCTAAATTAAAATGCAGCTGACTCGACAAAAAGCACATGTAAAGGGTGCTGGGTTTTGTCAGTCCAGCAGGGGAAGAATCCCATGGGAGACTGACCAGGTAAGGAGAGAGCTCTGAAATGAGAAAAATGAGCAGAACTGTAACTACAGAGGGTGAAAGCATGACACTGCTCTCCAAGTGCTAGCTTCCTCCATGTGTCCCTGCTGGTCCTTCCTCACCACACTACACATCAGTGCACCACAGGGGCTCTCCCTGTTGAGAGAAGCTGGTGCTGACCTCGCCTCAGGGTCCCCAGGCCATAGGGCTGTGGGGTGGGTTGCCTTTAACCACTGGGTTTCAGCAGTTTACTGCAATGCATTTTTGCCTTAGAACTAACCTCATTCTGTAGATGCGTGTTTCTAAATGTCAAGAGCCACTCACTTAAGGCTCTTAAGGATCCCTTGCGCTACTTCTGCACAAATATTAAATTCTAGAGGAGACATAATTGACCCCTTAAATATCAGTAAAATGAGAACTGAGCCCTGTGGAAAAGCTGATTATGGAGAATGGTAATCCTGAAGTCTTTGTGTATCAGATGAATATGGTATTCACACAAAGCGTTTTGCGGTAGGATATGTTATACAGCCTGAGTTAAACTTGTTTAACTCTTGTGTTGCAATTGCTGACATAAAATTATACCCTTCTATGAGAACTAGCTCTAAAAACACATTTAATGAGAACGAGCACTCAGAATGTCCTGGAAATACATATGCAATTCATGAGATCACTAATGGCATTTAGCACAGCTCATTAGCTCTCTGGGCCTGAATAGCACTGAGCATAGCACTGTATCACCTAAATGTCAAGAGTGTCAGATGAATAAGCCAGGCAGCCTGTACATGCCACCAAGTGCGGAGGGAAAGCATCCCTCATTCAACAGACGGGAAGATCTGCAGCCTCTCCAGCTCAGTGCTCACAGAATTCCTCTGCATGACAAGACTACCAATGTCCCACATCAAAGCTAGAGTGGGATGAAGCCATTTCTCTTTCCCCCTAGTACCTGGAAAAAAGGATGGGGCTCCCAGGTCATAACGAAGTGTCCATACTCTGGTTGCATGTGTTGACTGAACCAGTCCCAGACTGCTGCTGTGGGGCTTTCAGTAAGGCTGCCTGGAATTTCCATCCTCTGGAAGCATTACTGTGTTTGGAGAGAAGGAAGAAAAGCTAAAGAAACACCTTCTACAGGAAATCTGATAAGAAATAAACCAAACATTTGGAACAAATCAGAATATATTCTGCAATTATCTACAAATCTTTTGGACTGTTAAAAAAAAAAAAAAAAGGGTTATAATTCTCTGGTAGCAGCAAGTCATTCTAGCAGACAATTCCCCATTCCTTCCTATGTTAGTTCTTGGGATTTTTTCCCTCAAATAGAAACCTAAAACAAAAAGTATTGCACAAGTGCACTAAGAGTGAAAAAATGCCACTCTTGAGCCATGAGTACACAGACATTGAGTCGATGCCACCTGAATCAACACAGAATGCAACAGATGGGGATTTTAACGTGGTTTGTGCAATTAATCATTAATTTATTTTTTAAGCCATTACCATGAATCTTCCCAGAGCAGACTGCTATTCTGCCTGTTATGAATCATTCGGCCAGCGCAGGATGAGATCATTATCATTTCACTTATTGTGTCTGAAGCTGCCAAGCATCCCCTGAGTGTTTCCTGCAGACCCGGAGCGTGGAACAGCAGTAAAGTGTATGGCTGGCTGCAAGCTGAGACTCCATGCCAACGCACAGAATGGAAATCATGGACGGTAGCTCTGTGGCCATTACCAGTGCCGTGGTAGCATTGGGAATTTCCTCCTCCTTTTGAAAATTCCAACATTGTAAAGTCCAAGGACGCAGCACAAGGACTGGGAGGCAGGTTGTGAAAAATAAGAATTTTCTCTTTTCATTTTTTCTTTTTGGTGTAATTTCCTGCTTGTTTTATTGAAACAACAATGACATCAGAGGCATGATGTAGCAACAGGGCAAAGGGGAGCAGCTGAGAGCCACAGAGCCAGCACCACGTTTGTGTGGAAAAAGGGGAAAGGAATGAAGTGAAGAGGAATTCATGAATCACCTGGCAAGAAAAGCACTTGGCCTTCTCCTATCCCTGCCATCAGGCATAAGCATCATTTCCCTGAGAGCCTTCTGGCATGTGAAGGATGCCAAAAGAGAAAGAAAAAAAGCAGCAACTACACGACCATTTTCACTTCCTAAAGTGGGTGACAGAAATTCCCCCCGGGGTCATATGATCTCTGTTAAAGCTGCACCAGGAAGAGCACAGCAGCCAGTGAGTACAGGGCGTCTCCATACAAAAGCCTCTGCCGCCTGAGCCAGAGGTCAGAGCAGCTCAGGGATGTGCATGTGAATGCATGCATAAGTACCAAGGTGAGGTGCAAACATCCTCCCAGCTGGATTGCCTCTTGCACAACTCTGAATCTGTGCAACCTGGCAGAGCTTTTATTTTCCCTCCACCGCTCCACTTCAGGCATTTATCCAGAGTAGAACTTCTGAGAACGCTACTTCCTCCAGCACATCTCTCGGAAAACAGCTCTCCTCTCTCCCTGATTAGAGGTGGCCATCTGCACCATGGTGGAGATAATGGCAATGAGGGCATGGGTTGAGCCAGTGGTCGCAGGCTCCCAGGTGGCCAGTGCCTTCTACGACACAGCGCTGCTGCTGGTGGTGAAGAACTTCTACAACCAGACCAATTCAACTGCCCCTTCCCATGTAATGGAAGATGCTCAGCAGAAAGCTGTCTCTAATTTTTATGTCATCTACAACCTTGTCCTGGGTCTGAGTCCGCTGGTGTCAGCCTATGGCTTGTCCAAGCTGGGGGACAAGGTGCATCGGAAGATCCCCATCTGTGTCTCACTTCTTGGCTATTTGGGCTCCAAATTTCTCCTGCTTCTCCTGATCCTGCTGGACTGGCCGATTGAGGTGATGTATGGGGCTGCAGCCTTCAATGGACTGACAGGGGGCTTCACCACATTCTGGGCAGGCATAATGGCTCTGGGATCTCTGGGATCCTCTGAGAGCAGGAGGTCTCTGCGGCTCATCATTGTTGAGATGGTGTATGGCCTCGCGGGATTTCTGGGAAGCATGGCATCTGGCTACCTCTTTGTTAGCTTCAGCTATCACTATCGAGAGGGCACTGTGCTGGTGAGCTGCAGCATTGCTTGCTATGCTTTCTGTCTCCTCTACAGCGCTTTTGTGCTGACAGTCCCCAAGCCAGCAGCTTCCTGCCCAGACAAAGCCAAGAGTGTAGAGGAGTATGGCAGCCAACTACCAGCCCACACAGGAGGAACAGAGGGTGCCCAGCCTTCAGCGAGCAGCAACCAAACTCCAGTAACACCCTCAAAACTAATCATTGTTATGCTTTTTGTGGCAGCAATCCTCTATGATCTTGCCGTGGTTGGTGCAATGAATGTACTTCCACTCTTTTTGATCAGGGAGCCTTTGAGTTGGAATGCCGTGGAGATTGGCCACGGCAACGCTGCTGGGTACATGATTTTCATCACCAGCTTCCTAGGGGTATTTGTGTTCTCCAAGTTCTTTAAGGACATCACCATGATAATGATCGGAGTGGTGTCATTCAGCGCTGGCATCCTCATCATGGCCTTTGTGCGGTGGACTTTCTTGTTCTACATTGGTGAGTTGAGCTTCAGCAAGTGCCCTCTCCCCACACCTTTGTTGTACAGCATACATCAATATCCAGAGAAGGCACGTGCTCATGTCTATGCTCAGTTTAAGGCTAGTTAACTTGAAATTTGTCACCTGGTCACAATCCTGATCTGAGTGGGAGAAAAATGCTCACAATGTGGTAGGGCAGGAACTGTTGCAGACTACCAGTACCAGCCAGACAACACTGTTCCAATAATGTGAAGCACTTGTTTCTCAAGGCATAAGACTTAAGACTACAATGGAAGTTAATTGTGAAAGATTTCCTGCTAAGTGATCTCCTTAATATGTCATTTATTTTTATTATACTAAGGTTTTTATGACTGATGGGAGAATTTATATGAGAACCTGGAGCTGCTTTAGCAAATGAAATATTATGACAATGTACTGTACAAATCTTATACTGTATATAAAAGAGTAAGGGACAGGTAATAGTAGTTGGGGCAAGTTTATTTTGGGGAAGCAGCCTCTTCAGGAATGCAGGAAACTGAAAGCCAAGGAAGCATCCCTGATGACAGTGAGGTGGGTGATTCATACCTGACTAACAGAAGGAGTACGGCTTTCTCGCACAGCTTTGGGATCTTTTTTCTGAAAGTGAGAAAAAGATCCGAGAGAAATGACCTGAAGAAGTTTTTCTGTCTGCCTCTACAAGAAGGGACAAATTGAAAATTAACCGCAGTTATTCTAAGAGATGGTAGGATATTATTTCTGTACCGAGCCAAAAACTGAGCTAAATTTTTACCAGGTTTCATTCATCCATTAGGCAATTAGACAGAGGAAAAAAAGACATAAAATTGCAATTTAAAAAATGCTTGTCTAGTCCTAAGTCTGTCACCAAAAAGTGCTGATACTGGGTTTGCAAGATGCACACTCCTTGTGTTGGAGAAACACCTTAGTTTCCTAGAAGTGGACTAGGTCCTCACTCAGGCCGATCCAGAAGCACCACAGGAGAAAAAGCAGTGCTCCTGTCCAGGCTGTGTAGCATAGGGTGCTCTCTCCAATGGTTAGACCTGAATTGTCCACCTCACTAGCACAAAGAGAGTGCTGTGGAACCAGCAGTCAAGTCCAAGAGATCACAGTTGGCTCAGGCAAAGTGCCTATGCTAGCTGGAGCAGTTGGTGGCTTATCCACTGCCACCTGGATGAAGCAAGGACCTGCATTCTTCCTGCAGATTTTAACCTCTTTCAGAGGCTGAGGGGACATAACAAGGTAAAGCAAAGGCCCTGCCCATGCCAGAGGCATGCGGTCTTCAAAAGCAGTGGGTGTTGTGTTATGTGACAGGAAGCAGGTTCTGATGATAACCATATATATTCACTGTGTTGCAGCTCGAGCAGTGATGCTCTTTGCCCTCATCCCCTTACCAACCATCAGGTCCATGTTGTCCAAGCATGTTGAAGGATCATCCTATGGTAAGTGTTTCAGTTACCCCACCAATCAAAAAAATCTGTCAAATCCCTCCGTTTGGGTGCAAAAAAGAAAGGCAAGTTTTCACTACAATCTGTGCATTGCATAATAACATCTGGTGCCACAAAAAGGAAGGGAGGAGCAGAGAAACTTGCAGAACAAGCCTGTCATGTCCAAGCTTCTCCTCCCTCGTTGCTTCATCATTTATTCACAGAATTTCCAGTACACGTTTCAAGAGATTACTATCAGTGTGCAGCTCAAAGGCAGGGAAAATAACATTTGAGGTACTGCTCAAGAACACAGTGCTCCAGGGGAAACAGAGGGTACGTTGGGCTGAAGCACAGTGGCACTCACAGTTTATATTTGGCTTCTTCCAGTTTTGGGAATGATGGATTTCTTTCATCTTTTTTTTCAGTTACAGTCCCTAAATAGGTCTCCAAACATTTCTCATCAATCGATTCCTGTCAGAACATGATTTGAAGAACAAAGCACAGCTTTTACGTAAGAAAATGACAGTTTCAGAGAAATGGAAGAAGCTATTCTTAATTTTTTCTGCTGACACTGTATTAGAAAATAGTGAAATGCATGGATTTTACCACTCCACATTGGTGGCCACCATCTTCACCTCAGTACTTGGCTTCAGACACCACTGGCGTAGTCATGCACCTACACAGCACCTCAGGCTTGTGACTGCTCATGCATCCTCGAAACACAGCCCATAGCCACCCATAGTCATTTTTTTCCCTTCTGCCATATGGCCACAGTACTCCAAACTTCCAGGAGCACAAACCACTCGGGTCACTGCATTGTCTCCTCAGGTGATGGCCACCGGTGCCATACAGGAAGAGTAGGCTGCACAGGCACAGGTTTGGCACAAAGCCCTGAATGTGCTCCTGGTTTGTGCATCCCAGGAGGATCAGACTGCTCCCCTTCTTCTGTTTACCACAACAGAAACAGAAAAGTGCACTTCAGTGAAAATGGCTGTCCTCAAGCAGTTCCGAATGGGACTCAATTTCCTCCTCACTGCACATCGCACACTCACACACAGCTCTCCATTTTAGGTATTATTAAATTTTAGCCCAATGGATGACCCTTCTGGTCGAGGGAAGGAGCTGATTAAGATCTCTCTTATTCTGAATATATTGCCTTTTCATATCATATGGAAACGAGCACTTATTTCCAATTGCAATTGAGGTTGCCATTTTTCATTGCAACCTCAAAACCTAGGCTGCTTAAGCAGGCAGCTCTGTCCTGGGGCCTTAAGGAAGAGTTACTTAACCCTGCTCCAGAAAAGCAGCAGATGTAAGCTCGTGCAATCTGGCCCTTGTTAAGCCACGTCCACTTCACTTTTCTATGCAGTGGTGATGATAATTCACTTGGATGTCACAGGGAGGTGGCACAGCAGGCGTTTTTCTCCCTGATGACAAACGTTTCTGTTTTATAGGCAAGGTGTTTGTCCTGCTGCAGCTGACCTTAGTCACCACGGGAGTAGTGACATCCACAGCCTACAACAAGATCTACCAAAGCACGCTGAACTGGCACAGCGGCTTCTGCTTTGTTCTGTCTTTCCTGGCTGGCTGCCTGAGTCTCCTCCCTTTAAGGTAAGGAATAAGGAATTGCTTCCCCCAAAGGGGCACGCTGTGTTTTCTACTTGCCTCGTGATTCTAGGTCTTACGTGCACAGTACTGATTGGAAAAGGAAATTATTTTGTTCATTATTACTATTTCAAAAGAAAACTGCAAAAACACTGAAAAAAGCAAAACAAAAATTCCGTGGAAGTGGGACAACGAGCACCAGGAAAGTTCACAGAATCTGACTTGCAAGTGATTTAGCCACTGTTTTCCACCTCCTTTTTGTTTCATGTAACATGAATTGCTGTAGGAGAAATATCTGGCAGAGCTTAAAAGCTAATAATCCCATGGGACAAAGCCTTTGCACAAATGTAGTGCTAGATATTGTGAAAATAACAGTAAGTAGAGTGATGGAATAATCCTACACAAAGTAAATGATGTATCTCTTTTAAATCCATTACAGGTTACTTGCTCACTGTGATAGAAAACAGTAACTTTGAGCATCCCTCAGGTCCTTTCTTTCAAAGAGAAATAATTACCATATAGCAAAAAGGACACTGTATTTTTTGCTATGTTTTCTGATGCAGTGAGATTGTCCAAATTCACAGCTACAGAGTGATTAAGAGTTATAATTTCAACAAGTTTTTAGCACAAAAGCAACCTATCTTTCCCATGAAAGGTTGGACTTGATGGTCTTTAAAAGTACCTGTGGCTGTTCTACATTTCTATGAAAACCTGTAAGACAACAAATGGTACCAGTTTCATGGACTGTACACACGGTAGTAACATACAGAGCAGCTGGCAGACTCTCAAAAGGAAGTGCATCAGCACTCAGCCAGCTCCAGACACCACAAAAACACAAGTTTAACCTAAAGGCTCAACAAGACCAGACAGTAGTCTTGAGAAGGTAGCTTGGTAGCTCTCTAGTAACCTGTGTTTTTGTTGTTCTTTACAGCATTGTGGCCATCAAACAACGTTCAAGCACTGGTTCTTTTCAGCTTTCGACCAAGTGACAGAAGCCGTACCATCTGACACATCTAGTCTTCATCAGTTCTTTGAAGAAGTGGAAGGGCTGCCAAGCATTTGTAGTTAGCTTCATTAGAGAATGCATCTCATTGACATCTTCACCTCACACCATGTCACACTCTCAGCCACCAAGTTCACCCAGGAGAAAGAAGTTTGCCGTGTTATTTCTGCAGTACATCATCACGCAGAGTGATGTGTGCACCAACTGTAGGTCACTGTCACTGTTCTGAACATCCTCTTTTCATTCTAGACCACACAGCAATAGTGCAGATGGACAAGAACAGGGCAGAAATCAGAGGTGTGTTTCCAAGCACATCACCCAATTTAAAAGGGGAAAGCAGTGGAACAGGCATAGTTATCCATTATTTTCTTCTTGTCCTTCAAGCAGTTCTTCAGAGCAGTTCTGTGACTTTGGCTTACATGGTAGAGATCCAGAAGCAGCACACTGGGAGCGCACAGTGGTCAGTAGGACAAGCCTAGCTTCTAACATACTACAGACAAGAGTAAAGATGACTGATGTTATAAAGAAAAATACAGAAATGCCATAGTAATCAATCAAACAAACAAACAAACAAAACCAATATTAAGGCACATTTTTTTTTGTGATCTCTACAATAAAACACTTCTTAATACGTGTTCACGTCCCTAATTTCTGGGAGACTGCCATGGTAGTGCATTAACAGAGTTTAAGGGAAGACACCCATGACTCAGTAACTGGTGTTTCATCTCCAGCACCAGGACGTACTGCTCTTGTAGGAGGTTAAGAAATGGGCGAGCGAAGGTCACCACCCTTACAGGTTTTGTGGAGGTGGAGGGCTGCCAGTACCAGGTAGGAGTCATCTTTTAAGCCCAGCCCCATGCTGGGCCGCGTTCCATCTGAAAGGAACCCCACGCAATGTGTGAGTTCTCTTGAGATGTTATCAGCTAAATCCAAACAAGTTTCAGAAGACTGGCACACACTAAAAGGATCAGCATTTAGACTACGTTTCCACTCACATGCTAATTGACTTAACGAGGATTAACTGGCTTCCAGGCTCCTAGACTATGTACAGACAATTTAAATGCTCTTCAGCACCTGTAATAGCCAGGAGGTAAGGCAGGCAGCCCCAGTTTGAGACAGGGATGTGGCAAGCAGAAATTGATTACTCACTAAGCAGCTCTCCCATTCTAATACGTTGCTCCCATCCCTGTCCCACCATCCTCAGTCCTCATAGTCTTGCCTCAGCTCCAGGCTTTGCTTTCAGGTTATACCAGTTAACCATGGCGACAGTCAGCTGACACTCCGTTAAATCAGCAATGGAATAAACTTCTACATGAAAAATGTTTCTGTAGTACGATAATAGGCTGCCCAGTAAAGTAAATGCACACATCGCATTTCAGTGGTGAAGATGACAAAAAATGAAACATTGAATTCTTTGTAAAGGACTCATCTGTCAATACATTTATTGGTCCATTCCATCAAATTGAAGTAAACAAATGGCGCATTTAAAAAAGGTACACAGATAGGGAGCTACAAACAATTTTACCTCAAAGTGTTTCCCTCCATCAATACTAGTGCCATAGTAAACAATGAACAAAATATGAGGGCTGTTCTGAAAGTAACGCCTCCTATGTTATGATGATGACCCACAACGTCAGAGGCAGATGGTGGTGGTATGGCAGTAGAACTTGAACCTTCCCACCAATACCCCATTGCATTTTGTTGCCATGTGACAGATGGCAGCAGAGGGGAACTCTGACAAAATGGTGTCTGACATGGAAGTACAGATAAAGCCGAGGCGTGATACTGCATTCCTCCGTGAGGAAATGATTGCATTCACTGACATTCATCGTTGCTTACTGAACATTGATGTAGGCCCAACAGTGAATGTGAGCACAGTGAAGCAGTGGGTGGTGCGTTTCAGCAGCAGCGACAGCATGTCACTTCTGCTGGTATTGATTTTTATGAGTACAGCATGCAGGCTTTTGTTCATCACTGGCAAAAATGCTAAGTAGTGGTGGTGACTGTGTTGAAAAATAACATTTTGTAGCTCAGAATTTGCTCTATCAGTGTTATTGTGCTCTTTGTATTTGTTGTAGTTTCCAAGGAATTAAACAGGAGGCATCACTTTCAGAGCAACCTACATTTACCTATATATAGAGATATATGAAAAGGTATAGAAACATGCCAGCACCATAAGTGAAGACAACATTTCATAACCTGTGAGTCTGAACAAGAGCACAGCTGTCAGAGTTGGTTGAGCATATGAAACAAGAGCACTGCTCTGTTTTGTACCATCAAATTCACACAGATTAATCTTCTCACAGCTTTCATTTTGGTGTTTTTTTGGTGGTATGAGAGTGACCCTAGGATGCAAAGTAAATGCTTTTCAGTGCATGAACTTGCACAGGTTGGAAGTAGTGCAGTCTCAGCAACAAGCTAGCACTGCTTGTCATCATCACCGGCACTTCGAACAAGGAGAGCAGGGGAACCAGGGCAGAGCTAGCTTGCCTTCCCCTGCTGGCCAGAGTCTCCACTTTTAAGGAGCGACAGACTGACACAGGAAAGCAAAACAAGGACCTTTATTTTCCTCCTTTATTTTCATGCAACTGCATGTGTGAAGGCCTTCAGAAGCAGTTCCCAACTCATGGTTCACCAGAGCATCCATGTAAGACAGAAATCCTCCAGGAGTTTAGAAAAGCTTCAGCAGAAATTCAGAGCAGCCCTGGTTGAAAAGCTGGTTATGAGCCAAAAGTATCCTGGGCTGCATCACTAGAGGGGAGGACTGTATCCAAGACTGGACCCCCAGCACAAGGCACGTGTGCAGCTGCTGGAAGGGGTCCAGAGGAGGGCCGCAAAGATGACTAGAGGGCTGGAGCACCTCTGCTATGCGGAAAGGCTGAGGGACCTGGGCTTGTTCAGACTGGAGAAGAGAAGGCTCTGAAGAGACTTCATTGTGGCATTCCAGTACCTGAAAGGCACTTATGAAGATGAGGGAGAATGACTTTTTTCATAATCTAATAGTGAGAGGACAAGAGACATGGTCTTAAACTAAAAGAGATGATTTACACTAAAAGTGTAAATCACTTGGCATTCAGAGGAAATTACTCAGAGGGTGGTGAGGTACCAGAACAGGCCGCCATCAGAGGCCGTGGGTGCCCCATCCCTGCAGGTGCTGCTCCACACCCCTGGAGGCACTCAAGGCCAGGCTGGGCCTTGGGTAGCCTGGCCTTGTGGGTGACAACCTGCCCCTGTACAGCAGGCATCTGGAACTCTGTGGACTTAAGTCCTTTCCAACCCAACCATTTCATGATTCTCTGAAGTTTCTTTCTATGACTTAGACCACTACAGCCTTAGCACAAGTGCAACAAAAATCCAAGCAGACAGCTCTGAAGAATCCACAGTTTATTCTTTGATAACATTTATGACTGAACAGCTAACACTTATCAACATTTTGTTTTTCAATGGATACCTGAAAAAGCCATGAGATGTTTCAACAATTGTTTATTGCAAGAGTCAGTACCTGATAAAAACATGTATGAACAATGCATGGCTCCTTACTGAGTACAAAAAACAATATCTCAGTGCTTGCTTTATTGTGCTGGTGCCAGTTGAGAGAAGGAGCAAACATTCTAGAGGTTATGCAGGAGTAACCAGGACAGCAGTGAATTTTACATCCTCTGAGACAGGTCTTGGTCTGGCTGCAGATTACAAAGCAAGCTGGGCCGACCTAAGGGCTGTTGAGAAGGACTCATCGTGGGCTCACCAAAGGGGTGCAGCCACTTTTGACACCATTTCAGTGCAAGCACAGGTGACCATAAGTGACTGAACACTCAGGAAATTACTCAAAGACTAAGCTCCTGCCCTACTCCAGCTTCCTTTTCCCAGCATCTCACTTTTTCCACTATTAGGGTTTGGGTCCTCCTAAGAGAGACATATCCATCATATAAAGGATTACAGGCCATGCCAGTTTGACTAACACTTCAGATCTCAACCTCTCACTAACAGGAGTGAAATAAGTAAACTACATCTTTAAGGATTTTCCTGCTATTTTGGAGTTCTCCCTGCTTGCACTACTTCCCCAAACTTCACAGCTCCTCCCACAGCTACCCAGTGGTTTACAATAACAGCTTGTCCTTTCATAGATCCTCTGTAGTAGTCCACAAGAGCTAAGAGGTCCACCACTACACACTCTTCTTACACTGGAGCAACTCTTGCAGGGGAGGTTTTCTTCTGAACGTTAAGTTTCGCTACCCCTGCAGGGTCAGAGGTTTTCATTTTCCAGATCATAAAAAAAATCCTGGTACCACAGAAATCCAGGATCACAGCCTGAAGTTACAGCTTTTCCTCCAACTTAGCTTGTAGGTGCTACAGAGCCACACACTCTGTGTAGGAAAGGCACACCCACCTTTCAACAGCTCAGTCAGAATGGGATTTATCTGAAATCAAAATATGCTTTGACTATGTAGTTGTTTAGAAACCAGGATGCACAAGCAGTGGCACCAGTTACTGAAAGTTAAGCTTATCTTGAACCACTCCAGCAGTAACAGTTACTTAGACTTCACTCACAACTCCCCACGGCCTCTTGCACTTACGAATGGCTGTGATGTCCACCATTAAATTCCCCAGAACCGAGCCCCAACCTCAGTTTGGCACAACAATGAATGGGAACAGAATGCCAATGTTATAAGGTATCAGACAGAATTTAATGCAGCAAAACAACTACATCCCTGCCACTCATCCTGCACGTTCCCGATGAGGTGGAAGAAAGAATGTCTAAACATTATTTCCAATTTTGCTTTGCTTCGCTTCCAGTGACGTTTCATAGTCAACTAAAAATCTTCATTTACCACACAGGCACCAGCCCAAAAAAGCACAATGATCTGTTTGTGGGAAATAGAGAAGACAGGAATCGACTGTAACCCTGAAGATCAAACTGTACAAAGTTTATGCATTTGGAGGTGCTTATTTTAGAAGGGAAAGATGAAGGAAGACACTAGGTTACTGCGTCAAAACTCTCTTCAAGTACTCCCACTGCACAGCAGGCATTGTTAGTTGTTCCAAACCCAACAACGACCTCAAGATGTTACTCCACCTAAGAGTATGTTGATAAACTGTGAGCTTAAACCAGAAAGCAGACTGTTTAGTACCACAGAACTGCCAATGGAGGTTAAGTCAAAAAAGGAAAACCCCTTTAAACTGCTTAAAATGTCTTAAAAACTTGACTTTTGCATCTGGAGAGTATAATCTCATTAGCCTGACAGCTACCACATTGCATTGATAACTCAACTTGAAAGTTGCTACACAGCCACTACAGCCACTGCAGGGGTGGGGGTCAGATATATTTGGTGCTTATGAGTCCAAATCAGATTGGTACTTGACAGGAGAACACAGAAGTTGCACAAACCCAGTAACCCTTCAGATTCTTCACAAGAATGTTGCTAGAGACCAAGTAATCACTCAAGCCTAGAAGTAAGTACTCAATGGTTTTTTTCCCAAATCCCAATATTTCACTGATATTAACTCCAAGACCCCTCACTTCGAATGGATAAAGAGGGTTTATCTGCATGCTGTTAAACCACGACTCTGATACTCATCATGGCAGCATCCCTTGTACTAAGGCTATCAACACCAAACAGGCATTTACTTGAGGCTGGACTGCAGGAGAAAAGAGAAGGGACTTGCAGAAGCAGCTACATTGCTAAAGGCCAAAAGAGACTACTAAAAAATAGATCTGTACCAGAAGAGGTCTTAAAACACTTGCCATGAGGTTCAGTAGAGATAGGCACGGACACTATGTGTACCTATTAAGCCTCACTGACTTGTTTAAGGCAAGTTTCACACACACACAACGATGCTTGTTGTGGGCAAGCATTTGACACTTTTTGGCTTTTTAGTTGCAACTGCAAAACAAACAAAAATAGGGAGGGAGTTCTACTTTTACCACAGCAGGCATCTTAACTGATTATTAATGAAGAGGCTCCAGATGAGAAAAGAAAAAAAAAAAAACAAAACCAAAGCATGGATCAAGAGAATTCTACCATGCAAATTTCAGAGCGAGCTTTAGAAAAAACACACTGAAAACTCACACTTGCTTCCACCATTCCCCATGGACACCCAGGATGATTTTGATCCCCAACTCGGTCACAAGTACACTTCAGCCAACTGACATTACTTCATAATCACCAAGGTAAACAAAGATATTTAGTATGAACCAACAGCATGCTACACTCACGAAAAAACACAGTTCATGCTTGTATCACAGGCTATATGTAGGTAGTGTCAGTACGCTCTGCCTAGGACCAGCCCAACTCCCACACAGGAAACTCTCCAGAAGGCATTTTAGCCAGTGGGAGCATACAGGTGGTAGCAAAACAGAAGATATTCACTTCCAGTCTTTCCTT
>PPHD01013026.1:0-17616 GCA_002909625.1 Bambusicola thoracicus | reverse complement strand
ACCTCACAGTAAAGCCATCAGTTTAGACCCCAAAACATTCCCTGCGGCAATGGTGACCCAACTGGGGGCATGGCCAAGGGCGCGTTTCAAGGTCTCCCTCTCCTTCTCATTCCCACAGCAGAAACACGGATGCCAAATTTAGGCTCTCCAGCTGCCTGGAGAGAGTGGAAAGAATCCTCACGTGAGAATTCTGCCCTGCCCAGGGCTGGCCCCAGTGCCCAGCCATGCTCCCCTCTCCATAGTTGGCACTGACCTGTCCCAAGGAGTCCACAGCTCCCAGCACTGGCTGCAGCCACCCCAGATCTGCTGATGGAAAACGATCCCTATGGAAATCCCCAGAGTTAAACTCAATGTTAAAGTGAAGAGAAAGAGGAAAAATAATAATAATAAAGACCCGTTGTTGTAACAGCAAATGAAAAAAAAAAAAGAAAAAAAAGAGCCTTTATTGTACTTGAAGGGAAAGTGGGGGTTACTGAAATTAAAGTTTTATATTTGCATTTACAAGGCTCCTTAGGCTACTAATGTTTGCGTTTTCATAACAAAAAGATTGTGCTGTTAATTGATGCAAGCAATGGCGCACAAATAAGTCCCAATCTTGGATGATTTCTTAAGGGAACAGCCACTACAATTCCCCATTGTCAAGCTTGAACTGAGCAAGTCGTCAGTGCCAAAAAGCAGCTTCTGTGCCTGGGTCAATAAAATGCAAGAGATTCATTGGTAATACTTAATTGTTTATTCATAAATGCAATTACCGAATACACCACGCACCAGCCTCCCTTTTAGGGCTCAGCTCTTCCTCTCAATCCTACTCTACATTCCCACTATGGACCGTGGTTTTTTTTCTTTATGCAGATCAACTGAACTGATTGCATTTCTGTTATCAGTGAATTTTGACCCACACTATTGGAGATCTCCCAAGATCTTCACTGTCTTCCAATCTGAGCTGGACCAGAACCCCAGGGAATGAGGAATGCAGCACCAGGACAGTCTATCAGCAGATAAAGCGTCTGCAGTAAAACTTGTTCTTGCCCACATTTATGCCTCTATTGCAGTGTTTCATAACCCAGCAATACTAAAACAGAAATTGTGTTTTATTCAGCCAGTCAGATCATTTTAAGAGAATAAGCTCCTCTAAGACCAGTCCTGTAGTGCAAAGTAGAGCAAGAATGGGATGCTTGTATCCCTTGTAACTCAGGACATGCCTTCAGCTACCCCATGGAAACCTGCTCATGGCAATAATTCAGAAGTGAGAGCAGCTCTTCCTCATAACCACTCATCATGATTCGGGTCAAAAGGTCACGCTTCTGCAAAATAAGAAGTCAAAAAGTTCCTGGTTTTACTTTTTCTTCTGTAGAATGTGTCAGAGGGATGTGCCAGCAGGACCTGATTTGGGAACAGAGTGCTCCAGTGACAGCTGGTGCTCTCAGCTGCTGTCCGGGGTATTTTATGGGATGTGCTTGCAGATCTGGGGAATCCCTCCCATCTTGCCCCACGTGCAAGGGGCAAAGTGAGGTTGCAGAGTGGTTGGACTTTAGGCACGCATATGGTCGCACATTTACTGCTGCCTCCTCAGACCTACGGAGGGATCTTATATAGGAATCTCCTTTGCTTTTCCATCAAGAGGACAGTGTGACAGCAGGGAAGGACCAGGTGCTGCCTATATTTCAGTCATTCATGACTATGTCTATGGGAGACCTAAAATAAGAAAGTGAACTGTGCTGTTTGCTGACTTATCCATCCATTACTGAGATTGTTCCCTACCAAATGGGGAAATCAGAGCAAAGTTGCGTGCTGCTCATCAGGTGGCCTGAGCTGGAGTCACAAGGCTGAAATACCAGCACTCTTCTGGGAAGCCCAGAGCTGAACCACTGCTACCCTGCTCAAGGGTATTTTTAGCACCATCAGCTGCTGCTCTCCTGCAGAACATCAGCAGAGGGGCTGAGCAGCATGGAGGGATGTGGGGCATTGCCAGCCCTGACACGTGTGGGCTTTAGGGTTTCCTTGCACCCACTGGTGCCTCATCATCCAAACTGCACAATGGTGGCTGCCCTCATTGGAAATGTTTGCCAGGGTTGGGCTTGGGTCTGTCCCTGCAGTGAGGGAGCTAGATACAAGTGGGATACAAAAGGAGCCCAACTGTGCCCTTCCTGGTGCCACTGAAAAGACAGATAGTGGCACAGAGGGATGTAGTTGGTGGGCATGGTGGGGAAAGGGTTGGCAGTTGGACTTGTTGGTCTTGGCGGTCTTTTCCAACCTTAATGATTCTACAATACTCTAAGTCTAAGCCTCATAAATACCTGGTTAATTTCTTTTAGAAGATTGGTTGATAAATGTCATCTTAATGTAGAATTTTCTGCCATTCGGGAAATTGGACATGCAGATTTGTGCAGGCCAGGAGGGTCAGTCCTCAAGAACGTGCCTCAGTGACCCACAGGGTAGATCAGCAGTCAGGGAACTGTTCCTGGCATCCCAATCACCAGTGTCAGATGTGTTCCATTGGCCAACAAACCTTAAGCCCAGCCTGTGTTGCAACCAGCTCTTGTCCTGCCACCACGTTTCACAATCTTGGTGGTTCTCCTTAATTTAACTGAGTTCCCATCATCTCCATGGGCTGTGGTTACAGGATCCCAGCGCTGCTCAATGAAATAAATATAAAAGACACGGTTAGAAGGGGAAAAAAAGCCTCAAAAACTCACCCAAGATACACAGAGTGGAGGAAAGGACGCCGCGTTATTTCACGCGAAGGTGAGGCAAAGACCACAGGAGCCCCATTTGGGATGCGGAGCCCCATTTGGGATGCGGAGCCCCTGCGTCAGCATCTCTCGGAGGCTGCGGGTTCCTCGGCCTCAAAAAGGAGACAAACAGCACCATCTGCTGCCCTCCGCCGGCATCTGCCCCATAGACAGCAGCACGGCCATCCCATAGCACCGCCGTGTTTAGGGACCAACCCGAGCCATCCTGGGCGGCGAAATCAAAGCAGCGCTTAATTACGGAATACACGCGTTAATCACGAGAAGAACCCAGTCCTGAATCCTCGCTCCCCCCAAGCTGGTGGTATTAAAAGGGAGTTCAGTGTAACAGCATTTTCACATATTTCCCTCCAATCCTTTCATGTGTTTATTAGCAGAGCCTTAAAGAGCTGCCTGTATAATTCACCTTTATGCGCAATTCCTATCCGGGAAGGCATTTTCACAGTCAGCAGCAGCTAATGAAAGGGGTGGCACATCGCTGTGCAGCTCCAGCCCCTCTAAAACCCGGCTCTGTGCTCCACGCTGGCCGCCTCCCAGCAGTTTGTTTGAAAGTCAAGAATGTGCCATGTTTTAATGACGCTTCGGGGTCAGGATCTCAATGAAAGCCCCGTTATAAGCAGCAGCCTCGGAGGAAAGGTCCCCACTCCAGACTGCAGCCCCAAACTGTTTGCCGGTTACCTGGCAGTAGTTAACACGTTGGGAATGTCTCCTCTGGACGTTGCCCAGGTGTTTGTTGCAGGATGCAAACGCGTTTGTGGTTTATGATGTAAACAGGTAGATCTACATTTTTTCAGCCTGGATTGATTTCTGGTCACAAACTCTCTAAATAGCCAGCTTGAAAGCGCTCAACATCCATTGAAAGGAGAAGAAAATATATGTATTTTTTTCCATGTCTAGACCAAACCAATTTTTGGTCCCTACAGTAGCTTTCAGCAGAAGGTGTTGAATCATAGAAGCATAGAATAGCCCAGGTTGGAAGGGACCCCAGAGATCATCAAGTTCCAACCCCCCCGACACAGGCAGGGCCACCAACCTCCATATCTGGTACTAGACCAGGCTGCCCACAGCCCCATCCAACCTGGCCTTGAACACCTCCAGGGATGGAGCACCCACAGCCTCTCTGGGCAGCCCAAACTGTTGAGCACCCGTCCATCTGAAGCAGAACACATGCATAGAGCAATGGTGGGGTTCACCAGTTCCCACAGCAGTCCTATGCTGTAGGGCTGTGTATATGAAGATGGAGACGTGTTGGGCAGAGCTTCCACTGCTGTCCCTCTCACTGCTGCCCCACATGACTTGCGAGGGCCAGGCCAGATATTTGGCTACAATGCACAAGTCCCTGGGCTTATCTGCTTGCCAGTCTCTATCACGATAATTCATTCAATAACTGTTCATTGTTAGGTAACCTCATCCCTCTGGGCTGTGAGCCTCGTGCCGAGCCTTGGATGGGCACAGTGCACACAAAGCCAGCAACCTTCAAAGTCTGCTCTTTGCTCCCATTTATCTTATCTAACACACCACTGAAGTATGGATTTACATAATACATACCTAATATATTAATGTTTCTATTCAGCAAGAGGATCTCAGTGCTGTTTTCTTTGAAAGCCTCACCAGTAATGATCAAGCTCCTTACAATAGGAGATTGTTTTATACCTCTGAAAAGGATTTTCTCCCCTCTTTGTTTTCTGCATACTCTCACTGAGGCTGCTTGATACTACGATAAGGGCTCAGCCCAAAAACTGGGAGTGGTGGCATCCACACTTTGGATCTGCATCACGTTACAAAATGACAGCACTCACATTACTCATTCAAGGTGAACCGTTTGGTTCATACTCTCTGTCTACAACATTTTCCCAAGTTATCCTGCAATATAGCCTCTAAGCAGCCAAGGGTCAAGCCAGGCTTGCTTCCATTTTTCACACATTTCCATGAACATGGTTAAATGCCCTTTTCCTCCCACTAAGTGCACAAACCTTCCCCCTTGCTTCACTTTTCCGTACCACTTGAATTTTACTTGGGACATTGGATTTCAAAAGGCTGAATCACAGTATTATAGAACCATTCAGGTTGGATAAGACCTCTGAGACCCCCAAGCCCAACCCAGCCCCCCATGCGCCAGGAATGGTGAGTCCACCGCCTCTCTGTTAAGAGGAAATGCATGCAAAGAAGAAACAGCACTGGAAGAAATGATGTTCAAGATATGGTATGGACCTTAACACAGCTCAAATGCCTGTACAAAGGCATGCAGGCTGCCTGCAGACCGCAGTGTCAAACCACTTAAGGATGCTGCTCTGTTTTCTCTGTAAAGCCATGCAGATTCACTGCAATATATATCTACTCTATCTTTTGCTTTATTTTGGAAGAGCTATTTGCTTTTATATGGATGTTCGGGCATAAGCCTTCTAGCCAAATGCACACAGAGAAAAATGAGGAGTAAATTACCCATTTTATTTTAAATAGTGATAATGATCGCATGTTGGAACAACCTGTTGGGTTAGTGGTTGATCTTTCTCCTTTCATATCGTGCCTGAATGCTTTTCTGAAAGATAGCTAAACACAAAGTATTGGGCTCAGTACAGAAGGGGATGTAGTTAGGTGGATCAGCTACCCAGAGACTCAGACTATGGCATTAACGGTCTCTTCTGATCTTCGAAATCTGCAAATTTACTCTGAACCAGAGATTATGAAACAGCAAAGAGTAAATCCCTTTAAAATTGCTAGTAAATGTCAGGAAATACACTTTAAACACACAAAGACGCAGATTCGCCGACGGTCGTTGCACAACAGATCACAGATAGCGTGTGTGCTCTGTCACAGGCCACTTTATCTCCTTTATCCAGCCCTGCCAACACCAAACAGTAAATGTCAAAACCCTTCTCTTTCAAAACCCTGGGATTGTTTCGAAATCCTGAGATCCAGCAGTGAAAGAAGCCGATCCCCCCAGCTCCTGATAGAGGACCTTGGAAAGAAGGTATGATCTCTTTCTCCTTCTTGATCCATTTCTGGTCATGTTTCCAACATTCAGCTATCGTACGGCTATCCCAAACTGGCTTCCATGTCCCATATGAAGGAAACAGAATAGAGTGCTGATGAGCACGGGAGATAAACTCACATGAAAAGTAATTCCATCAAAGGGGAGTCCTGCAGCTTCCAATGGCCTGGCACTGGGCTGGAACAAGAGACCCTTTTGCTGATGCCAGCCAGGGAGCGCAAACACAACACAACTTCCCACCCTCCCAAGAACTCAGCTGGAAATAGCAGAGCCCTCTCCACTGTGACTGATTGGACAAAGAGAGCAATAAACAGCACCATGCTTCAGAAGCTTCATGGTCTTTAGAAACGAAACCTAGCTAGTGCTCTGGCAGCCAAAAGACCATTATTACTGTGCCTCCTTGTGCAGATACAATCTAAAGAAAAACACACATCTAGGTCTAACAATAATAAATAATAAAGCTATTCATACAGCCCCCTGTTTACACGATGGTAATTTCGCCATAATTGTAGGCAAAAGGAACAGGCACACAAACAGGAGTCTGTAGTAATTCAGCATTACCTGGTGCTTGGGAGCAGCTATTTCTTCTAGGTACGTACCTTTGGGGAAGAAAACTATTTCAAGCTCTGAAGAAACACCAGCAAAGCTCTCCTGCATCCTCAGAGCTGTATTCACACCAGAAAAAGAAATAAAAGCAAGAGTTAATTCCCTCTAGAGGGGTTGTTTTCCAGCAGCATTTCCAGTCACCTGCAGCTATCCCCAGCCTGCACAGCTCAGGGGACACCGAAGGGTGGCCGATGAAAAGACAGTGATGCAGGCAGCATGTGGTGTTCAAGCAGCCTGGAGGCTGGCAGCGTTCAGTGGAAAAACAGGCTGTGAGCAAATACAGTCACTGGGGCTTCCTCACACCTGGACCTGGGCACAGTGCCTTCACTCTCCATCTCCTTGAAATCATTCACTGCCCCATGGCCCACTGCTCAGCTCAGAGAAAAAACCTCTGTGGGATGGCAGAGTGGAAATCGTGGGATCAGTTAGGTTGGAAAAGACCTTCGAGATCATCAAGTCCAGTCATCAACTTGAATTACCCATGTCCCACCAAAGTGGCTCATAGGAACACAGCCACCCTTCAGTGGGCAGCTCAGGTCCTGCACAGGGCTCTCCTACTGGTTTTGAGGGAAAGTTCAGATCTGTTTCTACGAGCCAACATGGTGAATTCAAACAGAAGCACTTTCTTCGTGGATTATGAGAGGTGGTAGATTAGAGACAAAGCAAGCACAGAAGAGTCTGGTACCTGAGAAGCAGAAAAATGACTTGCAACCAGAAGATAAGGAATGAAGAAAGAAAGAAAAAGGAAGGAATTTAGTTTGTATTGCAACTTTTTTCATTTGTCTCACTAGAAGCAAGTTCCACCTGTTTCTACTATTTTTTTCCAGTTACATGCCCTCACACAAATGAACCTGGCCATGACTTCCTGCACGATCTCCATGGGACGAGCATCCCATCAGTGCGCACAGCACGTGCCAGCCCAAAATGCCTTTCCACCACCCAACCTCAATCCTCAAATGCATCACAAGACTTTCTGAGGTTGGACACCTCTCTGTTCCTCCTCCTCACCTTATCCCAGAGCCAAGGACACCCACCCCACCATCACACCCCTGCTGGCCAAGAGCTCAGGTTTGCCTCGCCAAGTCCAGGTCTCACCTCTGTCCTACAGCGTAGACATATCCTTAGGGCATGTCTGCTCACCAGGCTCAGGCAGGATGCAAGTCAGGTCTGGTTTGGTAGCTGCAGAACAGCACTATGGCACAGAGCAAGCTGAATTTGCCTGGGCACTGTGCCATATTAACTTTTTCACAGAAAAGACAAACTAGGCTAAATTTTGCTCTCCTTCCTACTCATCCAAATTTAATGTACTTTAATGGGAGAAGCGATGATCTTCGCAGGCCTGGCTCATCCTTGCTGTATATTTAAGCCCTGCTGGATGGTGCTGCCTGTGAAATAACTGCAATGACTGGGGATTGGAAGGAGGGACTGGAGGGCAAACCAAGCCAGCAGAATGCAGGGCAGGAGGATGCACGTCCTTCCCATGGAGGAGGAAAGTTTGTGTTGGGCTCCCTGAGCAATGCCAAGCTTGAAGCTTCAATAGGTAGCTCACTTACATTCTGCTTGGTATCTTACACACTACAAGTAGTCCCATTTACACCCTTGCCTCCCCAGCTTCAACACCACTATTCTTCAGGAGAGAGAAGAGATATGGAGGGCCCAGAATGTGTGTCTGGATATAAGATGGGGAGAAAACAGAGCTTCTGCACAGACACAGACATTGCCCAGTGTCGTCCAACACACAAACAACTAGGCATCCTCCACCTGGGACAAGTGACAGAGTTTAACATAAGGTAAACTATACAGAAAGGTACTATGATTTTATGTTGGTTTTGACCTGCCATAGTAAAGCTTGGCTTAAATTGATGAGGTGTTGTTTTAGGATAAAATGAAACCTCAAACAGGAAGGAGCATCGCAGCTCACAGTCCTTTTGTTTCCTTCTGAGGCATTTTGCTGCCACTGCTACACAGCAGCTTAATGGGCTGTCCCTTCCCTGAGCCTCATTCCTGCTTTCTCTCCCAGTCCTGCATGCACGACCCTGCCCGGGGTGCCATGGTTTTTAGAAGTGCTCAGGTCATGGGTTTTGTCAGAGCGGGCTGCATCCATCTGTAATGCATGACAGCTCATGAATCACTGGGAGACAGGAGCAGAGCAGCTTCCCTCGGATTTGAAATGAGCTCAGTCTTTTTTCTCATAGACCTACTCCATCATTCTCCATTTACACGCACACACACAAAAAAAAGACTCACTCTTCATTCTCTCATGTCAACCAGCAAGCAGAAGCACTTCAGAGAATGGGTTCCCTTTCTCTATTAAAAACTGTATGTACGTTGTTGTGCACGGTACCATTTGATTTATGTGTTGCTGATAAAACACAGGCTCTGGTGTAGCAAATCAATACAGCAGTCCTGTTCAAAGCCCTCCCCCTGAGCAAAGAGCTTCTTGATGTTGAATGTTTCCTTATCTAATCTTCCATACTTCAACATTCCTTCATTTAGAAACATTGATAATTGAAAATGCAGAAGGGGACAATCACAAGGAGAGATTAAAGAATATTAGCAAAATATTTGAAGTAATAGTAGCATTACATGTCAGAAAACAATGTTTGTGCCCTTATTAACCAACTGCTGTGCATAGTGCTAAGGGACCCCAAGTCATGGCTCAAAATCCCCCTGTTTGGTGCTAAATAACTCAATAAATAAAGGTCCTTAGCATTAGGATGCATGAATTCCATTAAAATAATCCCTCTGCCTTCAGTGCCCCTAGCAAACCTTAAGCCTAAAGCAGGATTTGAGACATGCAGGGTAAAGGAAAGGTACAGTAAAAGAGGTGAAAAAGATCAGGAACTGCATTTTTTCCTCTATAACCTCTTATATTTTCTAGCTGCACCTCATCAGAGTACATGCTCATACATGGCACAACCTTCAGGAGGTGTGTTTGTAGGTTGTCCTACATGACATGCTGTCAATCATCGTACAAATCATTGCTCTCCATTTCTCCCATGCTCGTATTTCAAACCAGACTTTCTCAGCAAAAGCTGCTGTTCAATCTCAAAAGAGGTTAAGTGGTTTTCCAGCTGATCCTTGGCCACAGTTTCTATCTACTCAGCTCAAAATAAGGGCCAAATCCTAGCTTGGCTCCGAGCCGGCTGTTTCAATATTACTCGATAAGTTCCCTTTGTCTGGAAAAACCTTCAGATTTATCTTCCACATTTCCCCCATTCCGAGATAACAGCCAAATGGAAGTGCCTTCTCTGAACATGTGTGGCTCAGATGGTCTCACAATGTAGTGGGGCTCTGTTTCCACGCGCCGGCTCACAAGACCCAAATTCAGCTGCTGTTTCCCACTTCTCAGATGCTGCATCCCAGGCCAGCTATGACCACCAGAGACATATGAGACCCCATGTTGCTTCTGGTGCAGCTTTGCCATAACAGTTGCTGGGTCGCAGTGATACATGGTGGTGTAATTGGGAAAATCATGAGATTCCACCTCCATCTGCGTATCCCAGGTCTTTCCTCTTGGCCTAGCAAACTTAGCCAAGATATTTTGATTTCTACTCAAGTTGCTTGTGAAAAAACTCATGTTATCATCTTGGAACAGGTCTGCAAATATTTCTGGAAGGATGCAAGTATGGCTCTCACGGCCATCCAGCCCCAAGGTTCACATTTGAGAGGGCACGCTCAGACTGGAAGTGCTTCCCAACAGAGCTCAGGGGGCTGAAACAGCACAGATGATCCTCAGAAATGACAAAAACAGATTAGGAGTTCTAATCTCTAGGCACCAGAGGGAAAAACTGATAGGGAGGCCAGCTGTGAAAGTGATCTTCATTAGACAGCGCACTAGAATGGGACAAAAATGCTACTGTAGGATGAATCAAAGAATCATCAAGGCTGGAAAGCCAACTAAGATCATCCAGTCTAACCATTGATCCATTGCCACCATACCATTAAACCATGTCACCCAGTGTAACATCACAATTTTCCTGAAAACCTCCAGGGATGGTGACTCCATCACCTCCTATATCCTGTGAGATGCTCAGAAAATATTTTCAGGATCATTATCGTATCCTGTTTCTCAAGTTGATCCATAAGTTCTTGACACAGCATACACTGAATTTCATGGGAAAAAAGAACCTACTACTTTCAGTACATTTTGGAGCAAGCTGGAAAACTACACTAATTCACAAACTTGCAATAAGACATTAGTAAAATTATATTCCTGCTTATAAAAGCAGTCTTGCTAAACAGACTGTACAACTATATTGGTGCACTAACATGCAATATACCCTAAGCAACACAGTAATATCTTTGCTATACAGTAATGTTGCTGCTTATGTCTAGCGATCATTAGTGTGTTATGAAGTGGTTACTTAGACACACAAAACATAGCCAAAAGGTTGTTATTTCTCATGAAAGAGGTTCTGGGTTTGTTTGTTTTTAACATGGACGGCCAGATTCGGGTTTATTTTCCCAATACGTTGCTGAGTTATTAAAGAAAGCATTGGCTGTAGTTTAGCTCAGAAGCCTGGGAATCAGGGAAAACACCCTTTATTATGTGTTATTTGGGGTTTATCTTCTGATCAGTAAAATATGAGTAATGCCCCTTTGGTGAGGCTCTAAATTCATTAAGACTTAGTACACGGCAGCAAGACACGCAGGTTGAAGAGGAGTGAGAGTAATGGGTGCTGTAATTTGGAGAACTTACATGCCCTCAACCTGCTTGTAGGGCTTTGGCACACAGTTGTGTTGCTGCACTGTAAAACGCTACCCCACTTTGGCAGATCTACAGTTACTGCCTCTGTAAAAGGTCTTACATGTTTATGAAAGCAGGATAACCCAAGGCAGCTCACTGTCTATCTGCACCAGGGTAAGCTTGGCCACTCGGAGCTCCTGTGGAGCAGTCGATGGCTGAGAACTTATTTCACAATGGCAACTTGTTCACGTATCAAAGCCTTTAGCAATTATTTCCCATCAAAACCTCTAGATAATTACATCCTTTCCCCAAATGAGTGCAGCAGTTCATTGCTGCCTTGTTAAGCTTGGTGACCTACATGAACAATGCTGCCCAAGCCTCCGACATGCCTCCATCTCACAGACAAAAAAAGTGCCCGGTTGCCACGTAATTACCTCTGAGCATCCATCTGCGGGAGCCTCAGCACAACCACTGCAGACACTGAACTTTTCATCTCAGAAGATGACCCCACCAGAAAAGCACTGTTGGCATGCAAAGGTGTCAAATGCCCCTCAGATGCTTTGTGGTCTCTGGGAGGTGGTGTTATTTATTTCTGATCTGGTTGGGATTCAGAATAATCTCTACTGTTTCTGCAGAGAAATCGAGCCATCCTGTTGACATGTCATATACATTTATAAGGCAGAGTTGCTGCTTCACCTGTCCTTGTTGTGCATAAGTCAAGGAAAATAGGAGAGTAACCTGGATGTAACCTGCATCCACTCTGCCTTAATGACCCCGCGACCTACATATAACTGGATTCCCACCCCCATTTTCATGATTCACCATCACAGTCCCAGCGGGTGAGATTTTGCATTTGCCCAGATTTTTTCCTCTCACCGCTGGCTGCCTGCAAAGCAAAAATCAGCTCAGCAGGGAAGTACCCAAAATCCCTGTACACAGGGCAGATCCTTGCACAGAATCACCAACTACAAGCAGTCCAAATCCTTCCCCCCAGAAAAACACCGCTTTCCTCCACAGTGCTGTGAGCACACCCACCAGGAGCATCCCCCTGTCCCATGCTTGCCTGGTGACAAATTGCCACCGAGCATCCCTCTCCCCTCTGCAAACTGCAAACTCCCAGCTCCACCAGCCCACGGCTGTTACCATGGTTTCCTCTTTCTCTTACTCCTGTGATGCAATGAAAAATGCTTTCCTAAAACCTCTAAGATATTCCCATGCATGGATTGCGGTCCTGATCTTGTCTTCTCCCTGCTAGTTGATTTATTAGAGCACCAAATGCGGGGCGTACCAATTCCTCAAAAACACCCACCAATGGTACATGAAGGGTAAGTCTATATAAGGATTGCAGAGATGGGATTTCACTGCCACAGTAACTAGGGAAATGCCAAATCTGGGTGCACAATCACATCCAGGTCCTCGTCGATTTAAGTCATCCATCTTTTGGGTTTTCTTCCCTTTAATAATATTTGAAAGAAGCCACTCAAGCCTCTCCAACCATGATTTCTGATGCAAGAACTCCACGCCACAGACCAGAAATAGCAGAATTATGAGTGCTAAAAGTGTCTAGTGAGGCTTTTATTTTAATTCATATTCGAGAAAGGTTTCTAGCAGCTGGAAAAAGCAAGAGCTGCATTCATAAAACCCTTGGCTATTTGCCACACAAATGGTGTTTTACCGAGCAGGGCGGGGGGGGTTGGAAATGCAGAATGTGCCCATTCCACATCAGGAATGCATCTCTCCAATTCATAAATCCTCCCCCTCTCCCCCAGCTGAGTGAAGGAGACCTTTCTCAGTTGGCCACTGAGGTGAGAGAGGGTGAGAGCGATTCTCCGGGCCCAGAAGGAGGCATTTATGGGAAACAACACTTGCATTAAACACACACACAAACAGCGCTATGTGCTGTGGTGTGAAGACAACTGCAGGGACAAACATCTCTGAGGAGCGGCCTACCCACCATGCCAGCAGCCTGCCAGTGTGTGTCATGGCCTTCAAGAAATACCTATGTTTCAGAGCAGGTCGGAGGGTTTCCAGGCTGGAATACCCATGCAGACATCGGCTGGTAGGAGGAAGGAGTTGTGAGGATGGGGAACTGAAAGATTTATGGCTCCATCCAAAAAGAAATGATCTAGATTTATTTTAAAATTGAAGGGGGTGCCTATCCATGACTGGAAATAAAATGGAAATAGAACTCAATTCCCCCAGCAAAGCTCCATCCCAAGCTGCAGGTACCAGGAGGTGCCAAAGATGCTGCCAGCACTGAGGCACAGGGGATGACCCACACTTAGAACCATTAAGATTGGAAAAGACCACCAAGATCATCCAGTCCAATCGTCCATCCACCACCAATATTGCCCATGAAACCATGTCCCTAAAGCTTGGGCTGCTCTGAGCTGCGTCAGTCCCAAACGGGGCTGTTTGGGTTAAAACCAGAGTTCTGACTTCTGGCAGATTCCCAGCTGGGGAGCTTAAAAGCAACAAAAATAAAGCAAAAGCCACCTAAATATTAGGACTTGGCAGCAGCTGAGTGAGAATCTTGAATCAGGGTTTTTTCAGCTCACCTCCGTCTCTGCCTGAGATTGCACGTAGCTCTTAACAGCTTGCCTGGCATCCCAGAAGGGCTGAGCCCAAATCTGGCCCTGGTTGGGATGTGAAGCAGCCGCTCGATGACCTTGAAGCATCCCTCTGCCCCAGGCAGGAACATCTGCACTCCACAACCCCATCCAAATAACAGATTCTGATGCCTCACCAAGCCTCGTTTCAAGCATTTCTTCATTTAATTCCATCTGCGTGTGGTTTAATTTTAGCCCTATTCTTGTCCTGGCCATTGTGGACGTGGGGAACATACTGTTCCACCCTGACAGATACAGGGCAATAATACAAAAAGGCGAGGAGATAGGGGACTGATTCTGTGAGGCTGTGAATCATAGAACCATGGAATATCCCAAGTTGGAATGGACCCATCACAGCATTTTATAGCGAGGTCAAAAAAGGGTAGATCAACCATGTAGCCAAATCCTGAGATCTTCCTGAATCAGTCCAGGGAGAATATCCTCATTGGTGCAGACTGAAGGGTGCAAAGTAGTGGCGAGGACACACTGAAAGCTCCTCCTCTCCAGCACGCCCTTTCCCGGCTGATTTAATTAGGCAAAGCCAAGAGAAGGTCTGCCAGCTCTCACAGATTATGCCCTAAAAGAAAACATAGTTGGCAAGGCGCTGAGAAATGCTATGAGCAGCTCACATGGTCACTGCTTTCCCTCCATGCTTCCAGGATTTGGAACAGTTCTGCCTTCCACTCGTAAAGGAAAGGAGGGAGAGATTGTGATTTCCTCTCTCTAGAGGTCAACCCAAATCCATATTGTGCTCTGCAGTCATAGACGCAGCCTAAAAGCTCAACTCCATGACTTCAGGAGAAGAACTCATGCATGGATCTGCCTTAAAAATGACCCCAAACACCCAAATAGACCATCACAGCACATACAAAAAAATAATAACAACTGATTGCTATTGACTTCTAGTAGGATGGGGTATCTCATCGCTCATTTGACCTCTGAATTAGACTTTTAAGGGCACAAGCAGCCTCTTTCCAGCAGTTTCCTCTCTAAAAGAGTTCACTACCTAAAGGGAGTCTGTAAACAGGTGGGGAGTCAACCCTTTGAAAGGGTAGATAATAGCAGGACAAGGGGAAATGGTTTTAAGCTGAAGGAGGGCACACTTATTTAGGTTGGATGTCAGGGGGATGTTCTTTACCATGAGAGTGGTGAGGTGCTGGAACAGCTGCCCAGAGAGACTGCGGATGTCCCATCCCTGGAGGTGTTCAAGGCCAGGTTGGATGGGGCCCTGGGCAGCCTGGTGTAGCATTAAATGTGGAGATTGGTGGCCCTGCATGCAGTGGGGTGGTTGGAGCTTTGTGATCCTTGAGGTCCCTTCCAACTCAAGCCATTCAGTGAAAGTGCTTTGCTGGGAATGGCAGAAATATCACACTCTTTGCTCCCTGTGTCAGTGAGGGTTTACATCACACGTCTCCAACAGAACATCATATATTGCCATACCAACCAGATTTCTCTTAATACCAAAAAAAAAAGCCATCACAGACTTTGGGCCCATGTGCACCACATCTTTGGAACACGCTTACATCACAACAAACCAATCACAGGATTGTTTTTGAATAACTAACCTCCAGAAAGTTCATTTCCAATGCTGCAGTCCAACATCTGCTCTTGGCCAGGGCATGGGGCTCGATAAATAACATCAGTTACATAACACAAATGGAAATTGCTTGGTTACAAATCTAAAGCCTCTGATGCACGTAGTTCCTGAAACATTCAAAACAGAGCATTTTGCGTGTCACGGTTCACCCACTGCTGCATTATCTCATTAACTATCTCCTCCAAACAGCCAGGGAAATCAAATCCTGCTGAAAATCCACAGATTTAGGGCACTTACAAGGGTTAGATGGCATGGCCCCAAACCTGAGCTCCTGCATAAATAGACGCGTGGCATTCCTCATCTTTTTTTGGTCATGTTGAGCTGGAAAATGCATCCTGAACCAGAAAGGGCAGCATCCTGACCCATTCCCAGCTGAGCTGCCCAGTCTACATTTCTTTTCTGCATCATTCACTGAGCAAAGGGAAGAGATCCCTGTCCTGCTCCACAGCCAAATGCTATTTCATCTGATCGACACCAAAAATAAAGACACCACTTCATCCATCTCCTAGCAACATCGCCCCTCCCCAGCATCGCTCCTGCTGGCTGAGCACAACTCCAGGTGCCTGGATGAGATGGGTAAGGAACACAGATACATGTGCACAAAATACATGTGCTAACAAAAATGTATTTCACGTCAGAGGAAAATGAAGGAGATGCCCCCACCTGTGGCACAGGGCTCTGTTCCTGCTGCATGCTGGGCTCCTGGCTCACCCACCTGGTGTCATGTCTGCACTGAGCAGTGGGGTCCTGGAAACGTTAAGCCCAGAAAGCATATCCTGTAGAGCACAAGCCTTATTAGTATTAACTCAACATTTCTACTTACCAGTGTCAATGTGTCCAACAGGCTAAATGCTCACAGTGCATCAGTCTGCTCCGAGATTTAGTCACCGACATTTAGGAAACAAACAAGGAGGCAAAGCAGCTCATCACCACCCAGCAGCTCCCGTTCAACATGTGAGCTCAACCACCAAAACAACGCCATCCGTGCTCTCACCTATTTGTTGTGGTGCCTCGTTCAGGCGGTCAGGGCTTGCCAAGACTGGAAGCAGAGATCAAACAAACCCCACGAGCTCTTGTGTGCAAAGAGCACAGGGAGCCGCTGAGATTTTGCTCAGCAGAGGCTTGCATGGATGGACATGCCTGCAGCTGCCTGCAGACCCTGCTGGGTTTTCATCAGCTTTCCAGGAGATAGTGCACTTTAGATAAGGCAGTCATATTGTTATTTGTAACTCCTCTTACGCCTTGATGCACATCTCCTGCTCTGATGGAGCCGATACGGTTTCACTGCGCTACGCGTGGTTTTATATCACAGCAACTTTCTTGTTTCTACCCTGAGATTGCTATTTTATTTATATTAATGGATTTGTTGAATTAAATTGTCTTTTTTATTATTTATGGCAGTACAGCTGCCCAGGCCGGTCATTATTTTATCACACAGCTATTGTTTAAACACATATTCCCATTCCAGTTTCTCAAACAGCTCTATTATTTTAGAGTGTGGATTGCCTTTCTTTTGGGGTTACAGCTGTCTTAACAAGCAAAATGGGAAATTTTCATTACAGGAGAGAGCTGGGACTGCTGAATGGGTGTTTCCTTCAGGACAGGTTTTCTTTTCTTTTTTTTCCCCTCTTCATTTCTAATGAGACAGAAACTACAGCAAGAAGAATCAGCCCACTTAACAAAGCTGTGTTATTATCTAATTTACAACATTACAGCAGCAGACTGTGGGCTGTCCCATGGCTGGAATGCAAAGGAATGGGTAATTCCATCGTTAGGATGAGCTGTTAGCCCTTGAAAAGCAGCAGCTGACAGCACTGCCAGGGTGTGGAGATGGTTTCAGCTGGCTACGCTACTGATGTATTCATGTTTTCTTCCCTGTGAATCTGTTTTGCTCCTTTGTACTACCACATCTATGGACCCATGGGGCTCCTGTTGCTGCTTTGCCAAGTGCAAACACTCAGCCACCACCGAGTCTCTACAGTTGCTAGCAGTGGGCACCACCATCACCCCGAAACAACCGCACACATCTGCTTACCCACATGCACAGCATCTCCATCTCCCCCCGCCTGCAACTCAGGGCTAAGGGCAGCAAGGAGGCACCCACAGTGCCACCTCCCTTCCACCTGCCCACCTCCCAGCCCAAGCAGCATCCCTGCTGCGGGGCTGCGTCCTATGAACTGGATGCAATTGCCCTCCCAGGGGTCACCCCATGCAAAACGTCACCATAAGGAGGGTGTCACCCCAAGCTGAGTGTAACCCCAAACATGGGATCAGCCCGTGGAAGGTGCCACAACAGGAAGACATCCCCCCAGGCAGGTGTGGCATCCCCACATGCGTGCACCCCCAGGCAGGTGTGACATCCTCTGAACAGG
>PPHD01013025.1:6327-17616 GCA_002909625.1 Bambusicola thoracicus | reverse complement strand
TTGGACTGGATGATCTTTGAGGTCCTTTCCAACCTGAGTGATTCTATGATTCTATAGAAATAACTTATGCTAAAAAAAAAATTGAAAATAAATAGAAAAATCCCTTTCCGAACAAATTGCTGTCTGGTTTGATCCAGAGCAATTGATAGTTGGTGTTTGGGACAGTGCAGCCCTAGCCATAGTTTTAGGCTGAATTTGAAGTTTTGATTCATTTGCTAATGTTTTGGGAACTAACTGGACGCTTTCAGATACAGTTCTGTAAAAAGCTCAAGTCTCTAAATAGAGTTGTGCAGTTGTTAAAGGGACTTTTTCCTGAGAACGAGTTCATCCCTGTACATCCTGCAAGATGCTTCTGTTGTTCATTGTGCTCTGGTACTGTGATCCTATCTCTTACTGGTGAGGAGAAAATAAGTGGATAGAGTTATAAAGCCTAACCCTGACTAAAAGAAGAAATGAGGAAGGCTACCACAACTCAGTGCACTTTTCCGTCATCATACCTCTGTGAAGAAACGCGTTCTTCTGCTCAGTTGTTTTGGTCTTCCGTGATTGTTTGAGACAGTCTACCTTAAGTGAGATGAGTCCAGATTCTTCTAGGGTGAGCCAGAGATCAGCAGCAGGCTGCTGCTAGTCCAGGAATTACTCAGCACGAGGCACAGCCTCTGGCTCACTCTGTGAGAGCAGTTTGTAGTGGGAGGGAGGGTTAAGAGTTTTCTGGTATTTCAAGGAAGAATCACTGTTCACCTCTTCAGGTTCCTTGTCTGACTACAAGCTTTTTCTTCTGCAAACAGTCTTACTACCTCAGATTAAAGAGTAAGGATAGAGCAATATAATGCTTTGGTCTTCAGGTGAATCTCACCATGTGAGAGACAAAAGATTCATTCCTTAACAGCAGGAAATGACGTGAAGCCATCTGAAGGTTTTGGTAACTCTTGTTAGACTTAACCGTCAATGTCATCTCACCAGCATGGTTTTCTTTTTTTTTTTTTTTTTTTTTTTTTTGTTGGTGGTTTCTAATACTTGCTTTCCTCCCTCCCCTTTCCTTTCTTTTTTAGGTATTCAGAGCTTCTGTAAGGACTTGCTAGAAGTGGCAGACATTTTGGAGAAAGCAACAGAAAGCGTTCCAAAAGAAGAAATCAAGGATGAAAATCCTCACCTGAAGAGCTTATATGAAGGCCTTGTCATGACAGAAGTACAGATCCAGAAAGTGTTCAAAAAACACGGGCTGCTCAGACTGAACCCTGTCGGAGCCAAGTTCGACCCCTATGAACACGAAGCGTTGTTCCACGCTCCCATGGAAGGGAAGGAGCCTGGCACTATTGCATTAGTATCCAAGATTGGATATAAGCTGCACGGGCGTACGCTGCGGCCCGCCCTCGTGGGTGTTGTGAAAGACGCTTAACTGCTGAATCAGATAATTTACAATGCCATACAATTATTAAACAGCTGGATGGTTTTTCTCTTACATCGTGCTTTCCTTATTCCTCTGTCCCCCAAGAGGTTTCAGTGAACCAGTTGAGGTCTCCCTGTGAAAACAAAGCAAACAATGACATTCTATTGTTTAGTGGCCTTCAACAGTGTTCCTTCAGCTCTCTTCTTTCAGTAATATTTGTTACAGCCATGGCTACTGAAGGTACATTAAAATGAAATGACCAAAATGCTCACAGTTCTGCAATCTTGCGTTTATCACTACGTAAACTGAAGATCCAATCAGTGGTTCATATGGTTCCTTTTGCTTTGTAGAACATAATGCTGCGAAAGTGGGCAAAGTCATACAGATGACCAGTTCTCTGCAAGTATCCATTGGCTTTTTGGCTGATGTAAGCTCCTGTTTTTGTAGTATGCCTGTTGAGAAACAATCCCTCTCAACAACTGAAATAGAAACATTTGTGAATTCTGACCTGTAAATAAAAGGCAAGGGAGAGCTGACATCCTTTGGAATTGTTCAGCCCTTTTAGATCAATAGTCAAGTTGACTCAAGAAAACCATCTAATAGTTGTATGGCATTGTAGAACCAATACAACTTATCCTATCGCTGGATTTTTAATTTAATATTGTATAAATTGATTTAAAGGATTTTGATAGACTCGTAATTTTCAAGCTCTGCAATCAGTTTGTTATGCAAACTGTAGTTAAAATGCCACTGAAAGTCAGAATACCTGAAGAAGCGAGTAGCTCAGAGTTTGGTACCTGCTACATTTAGAACTACACAATTAATTGTATTATAAGTGGCTCAAACAAAAATGTGAACTCAGCTTCATTTCTTGTGTTTGCTCACCTTGGATCTTAGGCTGCAACAGAGCTTTCCCGTACGCAGCTCTTGTGTGTAACTCCACCTGCTGCACCCCATTCTGCAGAATTAGGCTAAAATACAGTGCCCTGAGTGGCGGAGTGCTCTCTGTGTTCATGTGCTCACGTTGATAGGAGTGGATGAGACCTGCCAAAACTGCACATCAGACAGCGTGTCTTCCCTCAGATCCTCAAAGCTGGTACATTTAACACACCAGACAGAAACATCAGAGTTACACATGTTATTTAGGACCTGGTAATGTAACAGTGAGGACTTCTGAATTTTCCATCTTTGCTGGTGTTTGGATTAAGGAGCTTCTTAAGTTCAAGTGTTGGTTGAGACTGAGATTTTTGTAATGAATTTATCAACTCCTTCAGTGGTATCTTTTTTGGACTCCTTCATTTAAGGCATTGCCAAACACAACTTACTGTTGAGCGTTCAGCACAGGACTCAAGCTCGTTTCCTTACAACTAAGTGAATTCTGAACATGAGTGAAATAATTCCTTCTCCTTGGCCTGTCCCTTCAGAATGGTAGAGCCTTTACTGAGCTCTCCAAGCACTGGTATGCTGACAGGTGACAGCAGAATGCACTGAAGAAATAAAGCAGGTGGCTCTGAAGTTTAAGCGTAAGAGCAGCTAATAAAGCTGCCACTGCTACCTCTGGCATAGCTAGTTTGTTACAAGCACTTCTCCACACATCGTCATGTAGCTAAAATGCATCTCTAGTCACTGCTGCAGGACTTTTGCTGGTACAGTGAGGAAAAGGGCTCTGTTACCACAAAATCAATAATGGAAAGAAACTTTAATACAAGTTTATTTACCAATATACAATGCAAAAACCTAGTAAAAGGCTGAGTGTGCACAACATCAGTTCGGTTTTACATGATTTCAGCACAGACAGTTGTGTGTCTGGCACAGCTACGCCAGTACACTCTGCAAATGAGTGCAACATTCCCTTTAAGGAAGAAGCTGATGAACCAGGGGTGCTCACCGGGTGCCCTCCTTCACAGTATTTAATTCGTCGTCACTTGAGAGCACCTGGAGCACATGCAAAAACACCTTGCAAGAAAGAGCAGTAAACCAAAAGGCTGATGCAGTCAGTTACGATTGCAAAGAAACCTGGTGCAGCCACCATGCAAGAGAAGAACGACGGAGTGCTTCGGTTCTGTGATTCACAAGGCCATTTACAGGCAGAGGCTCCAATGCCTCTTAATGCCATTCTTAACCCTCGCTGGGACCGCAACAGAAGGTAGGGCAGGAGGGGCTGTAAGCAGAACGCTGTAACGAGCCCCCCTGATCCGGGCTGTACGCACAGAATGAAGGTTAATGCTCCTCTGCTACCCGTAAGTTGTACTGTAACACACGGCTGGGACTGATGGAAGCACGTGTACAGCATGGCAACAGGCTGGCTGCCGCCCCTACCAGCAGCAGATCAGACCGAACGGCTGACGGGATAGTGCTTTTCCATAGGCTCACATCAATGCTGTTAGGGCAGGTACTATCATTAGCATTATTTTTCATTAGAAAATAAGAGCATTAAGCATAAAAAAAACCAAGCACCTTTCCATTAGCGCCATGAAGCCCCGGCTGTCCGTACAGTACAGGAAGCGCTTCCTGACAAACACAAGACACGAAGCTGAAGAGCTTTTGCCACGCTTTTTCTCAGCCCCCTCAGCACAGGAGAAGCAGCACAGCTCTGCTAAGTCGCCGGATTAAGATAACTGCATCTCAGCTCCAGGAAACAAAACAGCAGCTCGGAACAAAGGAATGCTTAGACTAAATCGGCTCCATCTGAAAATACGGGACAGCAGCATCCTCTAGTGCAAGTCACCTTGAAAGTTCAAAGCATAGCTGACAATGAGACACTGCTTCTAGGGAAGCCCTTTCCAAGGGATCAGCATTTGCTACAGCAAACATTTGCCACCTGGAATTTGCTTGCAAGTACAAAATAAATATCGATATCCATATTTCATACATTAAAAATACTTTATTTTACATTCATCTTGATGTTCAATAAGTTACGTCTAGCACCAAAGAAACACTCTGCGAGGGCTGAGGAATTCAGGAACTACGAAGAGTAAACGCAGAATTCATTCCTACATTTAAATGAGTCATTGGTGCCTACATATTTTTACGTTTAAGTTACTGCTTGGATGGGCTTTCGGCTATTGCTTCAGTTAGGCTTAGGTGTGCCGAAGCACTGTAGAAATATAAAACTTAGGTCTGAGGAAGATAGGAATAAATCAGAGACCCACACCTGTGTTAAGCTCCCAGCTGCAGGCCCAGCTGAGGCTCCAGCACAGCGCCAGAACCAGGCAGAGGAAGAACCCAATTGCATAACTCCAAGGCTGGAAAGGCTGAGCTTCCTTTCCGTGGGAGAAGGACAGAGGAAATTATCAATGGTTTACACCTTCAGAACTTGTCTCGTGTGCTCTTTGTATGTGCATATAGGGTGGAAGAGGTTCTTAAAGCTACTGGCACTGCAGTGAGTTCCACTGCTTCGTCTCGAGTGCCCGAGAAGCCACTTCCAGGTAAGCGAAAGCATTCCAGAGAGCACACAGCCCCTTCCTTTTGTGGAGGGACGGAACACCACAAGCCCAAAACAAAAAGGCACTACAGTTTTTGTGTGTGTTGTGTTGGTTTCTTCCCCTTCTCCTTAGAAATGCTGGCTTTATAACTGTGCCCTCTGTATGCTGAACTCAGTGGTAACACTATTCTGGTAATGCTGGAGATACCAACTCAAAACCAGTTCTGCTCAGCGTCGCTCTGCCAGGCTGCAGAGTTAATACTGTCTTTAAGATGTCATGGGCTCCTCACTGACTACAGCCCAAGGCATCAGAACCAGAGAACAACTCCTGTGTTCGCATCTGTTCTCAACTCAGTCAGCTCCATCTCCTGGCACATCCACATAGCAGAGCTGCTGCCCCGCTGGCTGCCACGCACTGCCCAGCACATGGCTCAGCTGCGAGAACACTGATGTCTGTCATGCAGAATCCACTTGTTTTTTTAAATTCACGTGATTGGATGCCAGCACAGGAATCTAAGCATGAAATGAAGATAAAAAAGCCTTTTCCAGTCATCCTTGAACACCTTTCCCTTAACTGGTACGTACTACTGCAACAGCGGTGTGGGTCAGGTGTTTCTGCTGTGCTCTGCGGTACTGTAACCCCCGCCCCATGTGGCCCAGAGCGCAGCCCTCACAGAGCTCTGAAACACGACGTTATGCCAAAGCGATCGTTGCAGCAAACTGAGATCCATTCTGCCAACCACAGCGGTAGCTTCAGCCCATTTAGTGCAGAAGGTTTCAAGGTACGTGCAGCCAGAAACCTGCGATGGCTGCATCCACTGCTCTGCACTCCAGGAGCACAGCACCTCTGCATTTTCATCTATATAAATTATTTTTTATAAACCGATCTCAGTGACCGCTATGAGCTTCAGAATGGAGCTCCCTGTCCCCGTCCCTCCCATCTGCACTCAGGAGGCAGCTGCAGGTGCTCTGGTTATACATGCTGGGCACAGCAGACACGAGAGGAGGAGCAGTTCCCCCTGCAACAGGAAGCGGTGATTTCAGCAGGGCAGCATTCTGCACGTTCTAAGCCACAGTTGGCCACAAGCAGCCACTTCACAGCGGTGCTGAGCCCAGCACAGAGCGCACAGCTGCCCCGCCAAGTGTACACCGAGGTCAGGCAGCTGAAGGCAGCTCTCCAAGAAGCCTTCCCCACACAGCACAAATACCTGCAGGCACATCTACCAACCACGGCTCACCCCCGCTGCACCTCACGGAAGCTCTCACCCCACGTCCTGACACCTGGGCTGTGCTACCAAGGGAGGGCAGCGCTCCAAAAGCTCAGCAACGGCCACGCCAATCCCTGCACCCCACACCCGACAGCTCAGGATTTCTGCAAGCTCTGCTTGGCTGCCAGCACTGCGACAAAAGCAACACCAGGGAGAAGAAGAACTCTTGTACTGAAAACCACCTCCCGCCTTCAAAAAACATAGAAGAAGAAAAAAGGCAAGGATTATGGATGACATTGACGCTCACTCATCCAACAGTGAGGAGTGAAGTGACCACCCCAGAACCGCTGGACTTGAGTAGGTTCACATGAAAGAAATCTCTTTGAGTAACATAACAAAAACAGCGCACTCTGACGAGTAATGAAATCGAATGGAGAAGTTGCACAATTCAGTATTTTTCGTGACCCAAAGCAAAAGTCTCCTCGAAGCACAGACCACGAACACTGTGGGGTTTTCTGTTTTTTGCTTTTTCTGTTTCGTTTGTCTGTTTTGAATGAGATCGATTCTGTATCTCCAGAGAGGGCAGGAAAAGGAAGGGAGCCCATCGGGCCTCTGAGGCGGTGGCTCAGACACGGTGGGTTTCACGATGCATCTCTGGATATCCAACCGCTCTCTGTTAGAAAGTTTAAAATCCTTTTCTTCAGTACCTTATCCAAGTAACTGGGAAGGCGGCTCTTGGAAGGGATCCCTTGTCTTTTCTGAAGGTGGTCTTTAATGATGATGGTTTTTACAGTCACGTAACGCGCAGGACTCAAATTCAGAGAGCTGCAGAGCACTTTTTCCCTGTCCGATAAGAGTTCAAATCCAGGCAGGTTTTCAATGGCAGCAAATTCCCCTTCTTTGCCGTCCTCCTTCCCCCTCTTGGAGCTGGCTATGCTTTTGTTCTCCTTCCTCTTCTCCCGTTTATGTCTGGCTGCCTCGTATTCCGCCGACTCTTCCATTTTGGTGATCCCATTCCGACGGTACCGCTGCAGTTCCCGGATCTTCGCTCGAAGGACTCTCTCCTTGTGCATGTTCTCAAAGAAGTCTTCGAACTCCTTACAGGACATGAACTGGTACAGAGGCCTCAGCTTCAGCCTCAACTCCTTCTCTTCCTTCGTGATCTTTCGTTTGGGGGTTTTCTCCTTGTCCTTCTTATCCTTCCCCAGGAAGGCTGGCACCAAGTTATAGTCTCGGGCAATGTTCTTCCGCCGTTGCCTCTCCTTGAGTTTTCTTACATACATGTCTACGTGAGCCCTTTTCAGTTCTATCTCCACGTCGTCGTCGTCGTAGTTCACCGACAGGCCGCTGATCAGAGTCTCAGCATCCTGATCGTATTCGATCTCGTAGTCGTCCCGGAGCGGCATGTAGCCCAGCTGCTGCTGCTCAGCCACCGATATGTCCAAGGGCGGGAGCGGCGTGGTCAGGCTGGGAGAGAGAGGGCCGCCGCTGGGACACGTGTGGTCCGTTACCCTGTTGGGAATGGTGTCGGGGATGCAGGCCTTCCCCAGGTTGCCGTGGATGTACATGCTCACGTAGTGCTCCATCACCTCCTGGGGCGTCCGGGATGCTCCCACGTGAGCGGCCATGTCTTCCTAAATGGAAAACAAGGAGGGGCAATAAGATGGCTCCCATCACACCTCCAGCGGAGCGCACGCTCCTCCTTCCCTGTCCCTCAAAAACCAACTCATGAGACCCAAACTCTTCCAGCAATAGTGCTGCCACACAGCCACGTCTGGGTCAGTGTTTACAAGCGCCAAAGTGACAAGAGAAGCACTGGGAACACAGGAAGCCATGGAAGAAGAAAGGAAAACAGTACGAGTGCAGCCAGATGCCTCTGAGCTGCCCAGGGAGAGCAGCCCTGTCTGCACACCACCCACACAGCCTCTCCTGAGCACCCTTTGCTGCCCCAACAACAACACAGCTCACACCGCAACAGTTCCCGAGTCCCCAAACCCACTGCGACACCCAGCAGCGTTCTGCTCACTTACAGTACTGCTTTTAGAGCAACACAGAAATAAGGAAAGTAACATTTATGGTCTACAGCCGTAGGAAAAGGGGAATGGCTTTTAGCTGAAAGAAGGGATACTCAAGTTGTAGATGCTAGGAAGAAATTCTTTACTCAGAGGGCAGAGAGGCACAGGAACAGATGCACGGAGAGCAGCGGCCGGCCCAGGCCCGGAGGTGCTCGAGGCCGGGCCGGATGGGCCCCCCAGCACGGTAAGAACCGGGTGGGCTCCGGGTTCCCACCGCCCCACAGCCGCGTCGCGCCGCCACCCCGGGCGCTGACAGAGCCGCCCCGCAGCCCCGCGCGGCCCCGCGGCGGACGGCCCTTACCCAATTGCCGAAGCCGAACTGCTCGATGGCGTCCAGCAGCAGCTGCTCCTCCCGGCTGCTCCAACCGCCCTCCGCCTCGGCGCCCCACAGCGTGAAGCGGCCGCCGTCCACCAGCTGGTAGCCGTGCCATCGGCGGTGCGGGCCGATCTCGGCGCCGGCCGAGAAGCAGTCGGGGCAGAGCTCGATGTCGGCACACTCGGTGCAGCGGAAGCGCAGGGAGCTCACCTCGGCCAGGCAGTACACGCAGTACTTCTTCCCCAGTTCCGCCATCTTACCCCGCCCGCCGCCGCCCCGCACGCACGCGCGGCCCCGCCCCCGCTCAGACGCGGCCAATGGAAGCTTTCCCGTCGGGCGGAGCCTCGCGCCGGGCGGCCAATGGATGAGGAGGGCTCGGGCAGCCCCTCCGGATCGCGGCCAATGGGGGCGAAACGCCCGGGCGCGGGGGGGGTTAAAACGAACGAGCGGCTGCGATTGGCCGTGCGGAATCCTGCTTCCTTTCCGGCGACCAATCGGAGAGGCGACCCCGGGCGACCCCGCCGCTGAGTGGTGGACGGGAGAGAGGGCGGGGCCTCGGGGGCGGTGGGGGGGGCGGGGCCCGCAGAGCCGAGTCCCGTCGCCCGGGTAACGGGGGAAGCCAACGGGCGGCGGCATGGAGGCGGCGGAGGAGCCCGAGGGCCCGGCGGAGCCTCCGGAGCCCTCAGAGCCCGAAGGAACCGCGCCGGGCACCGGGGAGGAGCGGAGCGACGCGGAGGAGGCCGCAGCCCGCGGCGAAGCCGAGGAGGCGGAGCGCGGGGAGCGCGAGGCGTTGCTGGCCGAGTACCGGGCGCTGGAGGCCGAGCGGCAGCGGCTGCACCAGGCCGACGGCCGCCTGCAGCTACTGCTGGGAGAGGCGCTGCGGTCGCAGCGGGGAGAGCGGCGGGCGGACGAGGCGGGCGGGCAGCAGCTGTTCGCCGAGCGGCTGCGGGAGCTGCGGGAGCTGTGGCGGCGGCGGGAGCGCGAGGCCGCAAGTTGGCGGCAGCGGGTGGACGCCCGGCGGAGGGACCGCGAGGAGAGCGAGGCGAGGGCCGGTGCCGCCTGGGCCGCCTTCCAGGCGCGGGAGAAGGCCGTGGCCGTGCAGACCCTCAGGCGGCGGCGGGGCGGCAGGGAGGCGGCCCTCAAGACGGTGGGCGACATCCAGGCCCGGGAGCGGGACAAGGAGACCTCCGTGCGTGAGGTGAGTGCGGCGCCCCCGGCTCCGCGCGGCTGTCCCGCGGGGCGGAGGTTTTCCCGTTCGCACGGGTGAGCCCTCCGCGCCGCGCTCCTTCCCTGCCGTGCCGGAGACGGGAGGCGCGGAACCGTCCCTCGTGTGCTTCCGCCCCTCCAGGCCCGGCTGGAAAACCTGAAGGTGAAGCTGGAGGTCCGACACCTCGAGAGCGTCCTGAGAGCCCACGGAGAAACGCTGCGAGGCCGCCACCTCGCGGAGCTCAACCACATGAAGAAAGAGAACCAGAAGCTCGACGAAAAGCTCGACGGCCTCAAAGGCGAGGTGCTGAAGCTCAAAACGAAGGTAGCTAACGCCGAACGGATCCTCAGCCACGTCAGGGAGAAACTGCGGCTTGTGGAAGCTGAGAACCGAGGCCGGCAGGCTGAGCTGAGGGCCATCATGAGCATCCTGCAGCAGAAGAGAGATGTCCTGACCAAGATCAAGCAGGCCAGAGACGGGCTGCAGGCACACGAGGTGCAGCTGCAGCAGCTACACGGGTTGCTTGGGGAGGAGACGCTGCTGCGGGACTTGGAGGAAAAGGGGAACGCCATGGGGTTGTTACCTCAGCAGCTGGAAGCACTGAAACGTCGCCACACCGCTCTGATCCTCAAACAGAGGGAAATTCAGAAAAAAATCAGCAAAGCCAATTCATTTCTACCTTGAGGATGAAAATAAAGCACTGAAAAGAGATACACCACAGAGTTCTCTGTGATCCTCATTTCTTAACACGCTGCTTTTTGGGGAAGGGGGTTACAGACTCTATGACATACCAGTGTGATGCATTAGGAGATCATTGTATCCATTCTTGATAACAAAGCCGCTTACACGTACCTCTTACTTAAAACAAGGCACAAGAAGAGCACAGCCAAACGCCTACACTCCTAGAAAACCATCTCAGCGCTGAGTCCTGTGAGGCCGTGGCAATATTGTTTAAGCAGAGCGCTGCGATGCTCTAATTCAAATCTGGACTCTGGCAACCCCCCTTCCTGGTTCTTACAGTCCAGTAACAACTTCATCTGTACAACCACCACCTGTGCCTCCTAGACAGGTCCTAGGAGACAAAGCCCTGCCTGGCAGGGGGGGTTGGAGATTCATGATCCTTGAGGTCCCTTCCAACCCAGGTCATTCTGTGATTGTGATTCTGTGAAAGCATTAACTCCGGGGGTTAACTTTCGTAGATATGGCTGAGAGCTGAGGAGGAACGTTGGGTGTTCACAGCAAAGCCGACTTGCATACAGCCAACATACCACGGAAGCCCCGAATCCCTCACTCATTCTGTCAACAGAACCGGCTGCAAAATCTGTTTTGTTGGTATACAAGATGAAAGGTTTACTACTTCAAATGCATATATTAAACTTCTCATCCCAAATTAGTTTTAATACTTAAGTTTGTCTTTCAGCTTTTACAGCTTTAGCGGGCACTGTGTGGTGCGTGATGAGGTACAGAGTAGTGTCAGCCCACCACAGCTTCAGCCCCTTTGCACTGCTCAAGGACAGCATGTCAGAATTCCAGAAGACTGAAAAAAGGGGGGGAGGGAGAGAGAAACTTACACGGGGATGACCATACAGCCCAGACAGCTTCAGCAGACAGGAAGCAGCTTCCACTTTCAGAACAGTGTATCCTTCAAATTCCCACGTGGCTCATGGAA
>PPHD01013024.1:0-14630 GCA_002909625.1 Bambusicola thoracicus | reverse complement strand
TGCTATTTAATATTCTAATCTGCATTTCCATGAACGACTGCAAGAAATGGAGAGACAGTGCATTCACACTCTGTTGCCTTTCTATCACAAATGAGGCAAAGGCATACTGTCTCTGCCTTGGCAGATATTCTCATTCAGATACAAAGGCAAATCCTAGATCTGCTGTCCTTTGCATGTGAAGATTGAATCTGTAGTCAGATTTGACATTTCAGTCTGTGTTCAAATGAATATCTCAGGACAGACTTACAATTCGGTCTGTGTTCAAATGAATATCTCAGGACAGACTTACAAATCAAAAAGTGCAGGAGAGTTTACTAATTTGTATGTAGCAAAACTGTCCTCCTATGACAAGGTCGAGCTCAAGGTTTATTGAAAAACACATGGAAAGACAATGTAGTCGCTGGCCACAGCCAGTACAGGCTCATGTGGTGAAAGTCCTGTTCACTGAATTTACTTAATCTCTGTTTATGGCAAGGTTACCCACCTGGTTGACCGAGGGAAGCCAATTGAAGTAATCTTTTTGGATTTCAGCAGTGCTTTCAATACTGTTCCTTACAATACCCTTCTGGACAAAATATCCAGCTGGACAACAACATAATATGAAGGTTAAACTATTGGCTGACAGGTTGGGATCAAAGGGTTCTAGTAAATGGGCTTACATCAGGCTGGCAGCCACTCATTTATGAGTGGACTCCATTTTAGGGTGAGTTCTCTTTAATGTTTTCATCAGTGACTTGGATAAAGGATGTGAGGGTATAAGTACATTTGCAAATGACAATAGATTGGGAGGAGCTATTGACTCCCTTGAGTGTAGAGGGGTCTTGTAGAGAGATTTTGACAAATGAGAGGGCTGGGAAATCACCAACCACGTGAAGTTCAACAAGAGCAGGTGCCAGATTCTGCACCTGGGAAGGGGCAACCCTGGGTATCTGTACAGACTAGGGGACGAGAGGCTGGAGAACAGTCGCATAGAAAAGGAACTGGATGTTCTGGTTGACAAGTTGAATCTGAGTCAGATTATTATACAGAAGGCATAATTCTGGGGGTAGGATCTTATGAATTTGTGCCACACAAATAATCTCTAAGGCTCCAGCAGGAGTAAAGAAACAATTCATATCTTTAGCATCCCAACATTACTGTGGTGAACAGTAGAAAAGTGAGGATAGTGCTTACCTAGCCAGAGCCCAGAAGAGGGTGCTGGAGAGCTGAGAACACACTTCTAAATGCATTAAGTCACTGAAACGTAATGAACAGTAGATCCATGTACCAACTTTCTTTCTCGACAGATCAGTAAAATAAAGACTTAGTCAAAGTCTTCCCTGCATTTGGTATCATGCATGTGTATGCTGATGCCATGTGTGCTGTCTTTCAAATGTATTTCAGGACCCATTTTCATTGCTTCATTCCTGTGCAATTCTGCTGAGCAGCTATTTTGTTACCACAGCCAACCCTTCTTGGGCTATTTTTATACCAGAAAAATATATACATAACGTGAGCTTCACCTCACATACAGCATTTTATGCATAGAGCAGATATTGTTGCAGTAGCATTTGGTAAAAATCAAGAATAATAACATAATAACATATATTAGTGAGAGTTTATATTCTCTATGTAGGCAAACCGATGCTTAGAGACTGAGGGAGTGATTCAGCGGAATGTATAGCCATCTCCCATCTGGTTATGCTCAAGATTTCTGCCCTGTAAACTGTTCTCCTGTCTAATCTGTAATGTTTTTAAATCCATCTGGTCCGAACTTTCTGACTTAGAATTTCCCCAGGACAAATTCAGGTAATGATTGTGTAATGTAAATGCAGAAGATGATGCCTGGAGAAATAGCAGGGGTCCATATTTCTCCTCATTGCAATAACAGGCATAAGCCATCAGGCTACAGCCTTGCTGCTTGTGAGCTGTCAGTTTCTCAACTCTATTCCGTGCATTTAAATCACTTCAGCCTGGGGAGATGCCTTACCTTCCCCCCACTCTTAATTTTCTGCTCAGCTGTAATACTGTGCATTTTGAGGGCCAAGGTGCACTGAGGTGTGAAACTTGTGACGAAGTCCTTGGCTGCATGACTTGAAGTTCAGTCTTAGTCACTGGGCTATAACACAGAGGAAAATTAAGAAGTGGTACCCATACATTCTGGAAAAGATAGATGCCTGCTTCTGGGCAAGGGGAGGCTGTGGCTATTTGTTCCCTGAGGATGTACCAGAATGTTAGAGGAAGGAGATAGCTGAAGACATACTCCTGGTAATAGCCACTGTTGTTTTTACTATTGCCTAATGCAGGGATGTTGTCATTATGTTGCCCTCTGCCTCAAGGCATCTTTGCCTGGATATTTGTGTCAGCTGTTCTCTTTGAGCTGTCTTGATGCTAGCTGCAGCTGGCCAAGAGCATTCCCAGGAACAGCTGGTTTTTGGTGAGCAGAGGAGAACAGCAGCTTGGATTTCAGCCTCTCAGTCCCCACAGGTCAGCTTCTAGGCACACCTGGGCTGTAGTGCTTTCAATTTTGATTCAAATAAAACTAAAAGCTTCTAAAACACTGAATATGTAATGTAAGCCTTTTCAGGGCTGGAGTTTGAACATGTCTGATGGGCACTCCCTGTCTACTCAGGATGGTACTCATCAGAGGTGTGAAATGATAGTTTTAACAAATGTAACCACTGTCTGTACCTGCCTCCTCCACATGCATGGAAAGAAGGAGGAGCTCGCCATAAGAGGAGGTATTCCTGCAGTACCAGCGCACAATGTGACTTGGTAAGCTGCCTTGTAAGGTAGAATATTACAGGGTTGGAAACCAAGGAATACAGTAGATTTTGGCAAATGACAGTCTGCATGTACATTAGGGTGATACAAAATTACATATTCATGTAAGTTGTTAATTGAATGATTTACATGTGCTCAGTGTTTAATGTATGCTTTGAGAGTTCTGGTTTGAGCAATGCATTGTTAAAGCTATTAGGTTTGTTGCAGTAATGTGGACTAAAATCACCTCAGTGTGCCCCTTTAGATTGAATCTACACTTGCTCTGTATGACATAGTTCCATAAACTTAGTATATGATTCAGAGAGATACATCCCCAGTAGTAACTGGAATTAATAGTATAGGTATGTGTGTGCTTTGACCCTTTTTTTTTAAATCAGCACTGATTTGGGGTATCCCCATTTGTGCCCAGACCTCCTACATGAAAGACTCAAGCACAAAATATACTTCCCTGAAGCACTGTAACCAGTCGTGCAGATCCACCACCAATGCAACAGCGCTGCCACATTTTAGAATTACTTCCTCACCACACATCTGCACAGCCTTTCTCCCATCCCCTCCCCCCCTTTTTTTCTTTGCTGCTTGCAGCATTGCAAACCCTGAGAGCAATGAGCAGAACTGAGAAATCCCCCAAACTCAGTTATCCGTGCAGCTACTCAGCACAGCTCTCACAGTACTCAACACGTGCACTGCTTGCCCCGTTGGGTTTTTTGACCTTTTCTGTGGCCTATCATCATTGAGCATCCTGTGTCACGCTACCTTACAAGCTCAAATAATATGTTCTGGTATTAATTGTTGTGGTTCAGGGGCTCAACCCAAAGTGCAGGATAGAGACTGCTGTACAACAAAGCTAACAGTGAAGCCCCAAGTGGAAAACTGAAAGAGAGTTGAATTTCTCCTCTCCCTCTCCTCTCCCTTTCTCACCATCTTCCTTCTTTCCCTATAAACTCAAATACTCAAAGAATTCTTTGTAAATTTTTGGATAGATAGACAGATCATGGTTGCCTTTTCTTCTGTCTCAATGTGGTATTCAAAACTTCCAGAATGGAAGTCCTAACTGCAGTTATATTGTATGGCAAAATATCATAGCAATATATGGGTTTTTTTTTTCTTTTCTTTTTTTCTTTTTCTGCTTTGACCTCCCAGAATACTGCTATGGAAGTTTTACTTTGAAATGTGTGCATTAATGTTCATGGATGCAATTATGAACAGTGTTTTTAGTTTTGCTGCAGAATAGTCGAGGAAACAAGTGGAGGACGGGGAAACAAGAAAACTTCATCTCTGCCACTGGCAATCTGTTCTGAAAGGGAAAGTTGAATAGACCCTTAGTTTGAGTGTTCATTCACGTAATTTGAATTAATGTATCTCATGTTTGGATACCTATGCAGAGAAAGTTGGGGGACTGCCATAGTCACGCAGTCTCTGTTACAGTGAGTTTCTTAGAGATCCATTGACACCAGTAGTTCTAGAGAGCAAGCTCAGGTTGGGCACTCAGAAATGAAAGGGCTACTTTTGAAAAAAGGCTGCTTTGGGGAATTGTGGTGCATACATGATACAAAGGCTGACAGCATTGTGCACCCTGTGTGAGACAGGCCAATGGGTGACGAAGCTTGAATACTCCCTGCTCAAGGAGAGCTCCTTTGCTGATAGTGAGCAATTTTGTGGTGCTTCACAGATTTTAAATTACGATGGTGATTTTGATTCAATCCTAGGAGAAGTTACTGCCAGACAATACAGTCACCTTTTGACCAGAGGTTTTTTTTGTATATATATTTTTTTAACTCTAGGAAAGGATCTAAAAAATAAACGCCATTGGAAAGATGAGAGAGATGGGAAGAGGAACATGCACAACATGTTCCTGACCTATGTAAATGCATCACAGAATTGAGTTAAAAATAGTAAAGTAGCAGAAGCCTCTGTGGATTACTAGTCATCTGCTTAGCTAGTGGTATGACAGGTTAAGCTGGAAAATTTAGCCTGGGTTTAACAGAAACCAATTTCTTCCTTTTATTTTTGTCTGCCTACCAAAACCCTTGCCCAAAATGCATCAACGCCACTCTCCTTCAAGCACCTATATTGCACGACAGGACTTATTACTATATTTTCAGTAGTACAGGCAGAACTGCATAATATTCAGTATCTAACACAATGGGGTATGGCTCACACGTGGAATCCTCTAGGCACTGTGCTAACAGAAATCATAGGACAAATAGTGAACTGTTTGTGTAGCACTATGGGTGACAGTGGTTGTGCTGCATAGACATTTAGTCAAGCCATTGTCACCAGTGTTATCCTCTGAAGTAAAGCATTTTCACACACACTGGAAAGAGGCCAGCCTTTTACTGACTTCATGTATGACTTCTGAAGGCTGTGTGAGTGTAATGAACAGAGTGTTTGGTAATTCTTATGGTTTCATCCCTTGTGATGCAGTGACTCGTGTCTTTGTGTGTGTGCTCGTGGCAAGTAACATTTGTAAAGCTGTTCTTATGGTTTCTGGTGCAGGTTGGTACTTGGCTTGTGGATACTAGTGTCCTCCCTTCATGACTTTACTTCTGGAAAATATCATTCTTGAAAAAAACATTTCAATTTCATTTTGATTACCATATCCAACTTCTTCTCTTGGCTTGTAATCCTAGAGCAGTATGAAACCTGAAATCATTCTTTCATTATGTTGAAAGGTGTCTAGAGAGGAACCACCTCTTAATAGTTCTTGTATCCCATAGCACTGATTATTTCCTTTCTCACTTCCACAATATAGCTGTGTATTAGAAAGCTGCCCACTTATATTTACATCCTAGGGTTCATACAAAAGCTTAAGAAAATAACATTTATATTGTTTGAAACAGGAGTGGGAACGTGTGTTTGTCTGCATCCTCCAAGATATGTCTGGATAGACACCTTTTTGACTAATGTTTTGATGGTGTCACCATCATTAGTCAGTGTTACCCACTGCTCACCTTCCTCTGAACACTGCTGAGAGCTCTTCTCGAGGTTAGGAATCTGCGATGAGAAGGAAATGGTAGTGGTCTCATCAAAAGTCAAATGTGCTTCACTTTTTCCTTGCCCACAGCAGAGCTCCTGAGCAACCACTGTGTGGGAAAACAGTTCAGCTTTTCAGCTTGAAGCTGTATTGCACAAGACACGTAACCGCACTGTATGAGGGAGAAGATAGGCATGTTGCATACCGGGGGAGGTGGCTCAGAGCCAGAAGCAAAGCATCTAGTAGAAATTGTGACTGTTGCAGTGATGCTGATCTGTGTGAGATATGTTACTCAGAGAGATTTCCTCTGGCTTCCCCATGAGTTTGAAAGACCTGCATTGAGCTAAAGGTAGAAATGCAAACTTTGTGGCTGGGCTTGCAAAACTAATTTTGTTTGTCCCCGGATCCCAGGATTGTACAGTTTCATATGTCAAATTTTATTAATAATTTTGGTTCTTAAACAAAGAATGTGGGTGTATGGAAAGAGATGATTGTATGTAGGTGATTTAATGTGAAAGAAGAAAGTGAGCTTTCATTCCCCCATGTACTTGATTTTCCAATTAGAGACCTCCTCTGCCGTCAGAGGTACTACAGAACTAGGAGAAACACAGCTGGAGGTATGAAAACTGAGGCAAAGTCTTCAGTAAGACACAGAATGAAAACCAAGTAAATTGAATGAAACCAAGAGTGTGAGTGTTAGATGTAAAATCTTAACTGTTGATAATAAATCATTGTTTTGTTGACAGAAGGACCAACCCTCACTTGGGCATGAATCTATTTACTCTTGACATCAGTCAGGTACAAGGTTTAAGCATGCAAGGGAGTTACCTAATTAAACTTCAGCTTTTAGGATTTAACAGCCTGTGTTTATGAGATCAATGTACATAGTTCAGATGCTGTTTCTGTCACAAACTTTGTCTTCATTTTTTTTTTTTTTTGTGGCAGTTTATTCTGTGTTGGAAAGCACGGTGCACTTAAAGAGGTTCTAGATTAACATTAATTAAAATAGCTGTGCAATGATGTACACAATTTCAAAAGTATAGCAGCAGTCGTAGATATTTCCTCTATAAAAGAGAAGCCAAAAGCTTTTGTTCCAGTTTTTAATGAGGATATATTTAATTAAGTTTTGTTTCAGTGTTTGTGTTCCAAAACTCTTCCTTGGAAACGAAGACCTGTTCAGAAAAGTTCTCACATCTGTATTGTCATCTTTGTAACTTGAAATGTGGAGGGATGAGCTGATCTTTTGAGGGGTTTAAGCCTCCAGTATTGGTAAATCTATTATTAATGTAGCAACGGAACTTCAAATGAGGTACTTGGCCAATCTCTGATGCTGCAGAGTTTGATCCCTGGAACATCCTAGTAATCCTGATAAATAATATTAAATCTCATGGTAGTAGTATGCATTACAGTGCACACTAAACCAAACCAATTCACAACATGTCATACACTGCTTCTATTAAGATTTTCTGCTGAGGAGCTGAGCTCAGCTCTGTTACATAGTGTATTTTCCACTTAAATTCTAAAAACAAAACAAAATCAAAAAAAACAACCAAAAAACAACAGGTTATAAGCCCTCAGCAACAAACTTTCCAAGGTACCCAAATTAACACTGAATCCATGAGTTTGAAAAGAGTCTGATGTGAATGGATTGCGTGAGACTGCTGCCCGCTGCAGCTGCACATTTGACAATGCTGACCTGTGAAAGCCCTCACGGGAAGGTCTTGTGAAAAGGAGAAGTTGTTTAAAAGTCCCGTGCTTCCTTCCTCCCTCCGACGGGCTGCTCTAGCAGTATCTATGTTCTGTTGCGTACTTTAGGGCTTGATTTTCTTTAAACTCACCTGACTGGGGGTTATGCTGAAGGAGTTGGGAGAGAAGCCACTTTGAGCTCACTTATAAAATGCACAAAAATAGTGGAGTCTGCATGGAGAGATTAAGAAAGATACTGAGGAGTCTGATAGGTATGTAGAGGCTGCTCCCAGTGCAATAGTAACATGATATCTTTGCACGTGTATTACACCAGCTTTTGAAGAGGAAGTTATGAGAGAAAGCAAAGGAACCACATACATAATGAAACTATATTATGAGTGATGAAAGTACTACCTAGCCTGTGGGCCTCCCTTTCTCCAGGAGCTGTTTAAGCCTTAGTTTCTTTGTCTCTGTATTCTGCAATTAGCCCTTGTTTCGTTTCCCTGACTGTCCAGAAAACTCTTCCCTTGTTAGTGACTCAGAATGTTTCCCATGTGAGCAGTATCACTGTGCTCGTGCTGGTGACTTACTAAGGCAGTATGTTGGCCAGAACCATCCCAGTGCCAGTGCGTACCCGAAGATGTCAAGGCTGGGTAGAAGACAGAAGAATTAGGAGGTAGGATATAGTGGATCTTAGGAAAGATTTAGATTATTCCTGAGGCAACAGAAGAATGATGAACACAACCGTTTCCCTTATGATTTCTGCCTCCCTGAGTACACCTATCCCTTCAATAGTATCCAGCTCACTTTCCTGGGCTTTGACAAAGACAAAATGTGGCCATTTGCCCATTTTCCCTACACTTTCCAGGCCTTATGCATACTTCTTTAATTCTTCAGAAACTGAATGAAGCCATATTGTTCTAATTTTACTCTTACTATGTTATCCAAAAATGCTCATAAGGGCCAACCATACTCTCCCATGGTTGGGACAGTAGGATTCTATTTCAGCTCTTCCAGTAGGCAGCCAATTGACCACAGGTGTTCTGCAATTTTGTAGTTAATTTCTAAGAAGATACCAAAGCCAGTGTTTTGCCTCAGAAATATGAATTGCTACATCATGGTGTCTGCACCAAATGTACCTTCTTCTTAATGTAGAAGAGCTTTACACGATGAACAAGGTGTTTCCTGGTAAAGGAATGTGTTTAAGGTTTGCTGATGAGTGTAACGTTTGGCTTTCTTGAAACATGACCAGTTCTGGTTTAAAATAGCTCTGTACTGAGAAAACGGGACAAAAATTAGAAGTCTTACCTACTAAGAAGCTGATTTGTGGTTGAAAGAATTTTAGAATTATTTGGAGGCATAAAGTATGGGATGAAACCTACAATAAAATATATTGAAACAAAATATTTTGTAAAATCCATCAACCATATCCATTGTTTATGTACCAGCCTTATCTTTTAGTGACTTATTGTCCCTGAAGGAAGGTTGACTCAGAGACAGTAGTGCAGGATCCAACACTGTGCTTTCATTTTGGCTTGCTTGATATCTCCAATCCTCATAGGGCCCGAGGCTACGGTATGAAATTATTAATGAATGGTTAGTTAAGCTGTGAAATGTGCTCTCAAGCAAAAGGAACATATTCAAGCAAAAGAAACATATTCTACCAACATTTTCTGGTAGCCCACATCACCCACATCCTCTGCAAGTGAGAGGCAATAGGCAACAAAGGTGATAAAAGTCTTGTATGTGTTCTCTGGAGCTGAAAGGCCAAGATTAGGTTATTAATTCCAGAAAACTCCTAAATGTTACCGCTTGCTCTGCAACCTAGGGGAGTCCCTCTCCCCCTTTACCCACCCCCTCTTCTTAAAGTGCACATAAGTAGTCGTGAACAACATTTTCTTTGTTGTATGATATCTGAGTCACTCCAGTAGGACAGCACTTTCCCATGTTTAATATAATTATCTTACTGTACTCATGGGAAAGAAAGATTGTTCTTGCATTTGACTGAGCACAGAGGGCTTGCAAGGTGCTCAACACAGTTCAGCAGAAGTCTACTGCAGAAGACAGATTGAATAGTTTTGGATATTTTACCAGTGCAACAAATTTGAGGTCATCTTTATACCATTCTGTGCTTTCTTCCACGTATCTTACCAGTTTTGGAAGATGGTAAAATGCTTGGATATCTTTGTCAGTGTCTGATACTTGGTCATTCCTAACAATATTTTAGGGATGCAAGGGAGTGAATGCTCAGTGATACCTGAAGTGAGGCCAATTTTGCTTGGAAAAGATTATGACTAGACTTCTCTACAGACTTATTTTCCTACTGGTAGTTTCTGGGACTTTTCCTGGAAAGTTGTTCTCCGTGGCTCACAGTGTATGGCAAGCTTTCTCTGAAATTCCCATCTGGCACTTTCAGGAGCAAAGCTAGCTTTCTGGTTCATCTCACTACTCCCACAGAGAAAAGATTTCAGAGAAGAACTGAGCTGCAGATAGAATTGCAAGGGAGTCCCTTTTCTTAATTAAGCACAGAGCAGTCAAGATTTTCTGTGCTTTGGTTGTGGGTACAAAAGCTTCACACAGTCACATCGAGAGATCCTACGCTCCTGCTCTGGCATGTGGAGAAGGCAACTGTTTCTTCTATTGGCTCCATTTGCACAGTGTTAGCCTTCCACATGGAGGTCTGTGTGGAAGCTGTGCTTTTGACTAAACCTGCCCCTATTTCTGTGAATTTGTTCAAGTGGTGAAGATGCTGGCTAACTTTCCAATTGTTCCCCAAATAACTAACACAGTGTGGCTGATCAAAGAAGGATTCACCCATCTGAAGTATGAAAATCTGTTTATTCCTAAGAGCTGGCAGATATATTTTGAAGTAATGTACATTGGAATTGAGATATCTGTCAGCTCTTAGGAATAAACAGAAATTTTTGAGGTGTTAGAGCCTGACAGGTAACGAACTGCCTAATATCAATTAGGGCGGTGTTCCTTTGCAGTAGAGTACTTATTCCATTAATCTCAATATTTCATTGCATTGTTTTTTTTACTGCTTATTTCATCAAACTGAGGAGAGGAGAGCATTATGTTCTTTGAAGGCTTCAATCTGGACCCAAGTTTCCTCAGGCAACACTACTGTGAGTAAAATCATGTCCAGTCTTGAAATGAAACTCCATTTTCTGCCTTAATGGTTTTTTTTTTAATGCTCACTTTTTCTCTTTGGTAATGAAGCTACTGTTAAAATATCTGTATGTGCAAGAAAAGAGACTATCAGAGTTGAAATTCAGTCTTCCGTGTTTTCAGTTTTTTTTCCATTTTCATGTGTTTCACATAAAAACTGGTCTCTGATTTAGATTATGACAAGATATATTGATAGACACCCACAGGAAACTATAATGCATATCTTTTCCTATGGCTCTGTCTAACTCATGTCTTCTTAAAATAGGAGGAGAAAGTAATAATTTAGCATGAATTAGTGTCTGAGATATAAGGATTTAGTATAAACTTTTTTTTTTTTTAATCTCAAGATGCAGTGTAGAGATATGGGAAGGAAGTGGGACATCAAGTGAGAAACTTCTACGTCTGATTCAGTTAGAAGTCCAGATACAAATTTCAGTGCTTGTCTGAATCTTCATTTTGTCCCTAACACAAGACAAAGACGTAACTGGACTTGTGAATTAAAGAATACATACTATATAATGTGTGTCTGTTGAATTGCAGACACAAAATTCCCCCTTCAAAGAAACCATCCAAAGAAAAGAATGTTAGTTGCACTACTTCAACATAAACAAAAGATGTCACTATCAGATACAAAAAGAGTTGAGCTAATTAAAGATTGGTCTGAAACTGTTCAGATCATGCCATCATGAAACAATAATGAATATCTTTTAGTTTCTTTCTTTACACAAAGGGAAACCACTGAAGACAATCCATGAAACTACTTTATCTGAAAAAAAACCCCAAATTCTGACTTACGAAGCTCTTTTCTTGATAGGAATGCTTATAGAAACGCTTCCAGGTTCCTGTAAATGCCCCCACATTTCACACTCATCATATCACGTGAAGTTCTTGACCCTAAAGAAGATGCAGGGTGAATCACTAAACCAAAATGAAAGAAGAAGAATATGGAGAATAGAAAGTTTGTGGATTAGGAAGACAAAATATAGTATAGAGTAGAACAAAAGGGGAAGTTTGCAATGCAGTAGATGTTAGAGGAAAAACAGCACTGAAGGAAGATGTTATCTCACCACTCTCCTTGATATTTCAATGGTGTTACATTAAGTGTGTTAGAAGGATGTCTAGTACCTTATGCACATCAATTTTCATGGTTCTACTGAGGTCAAACTGCTATTGCCTTTTTAGAAAGGAGTACTATGTTCATGCATTATAATCAGACAAAATTGTAGGGAAGTGCTTTCCCAGGAGTTTAATTACCAGGAAAGCTGTATCTGCAGGCACAGACAGACTCTTTCCATGTCCAGTTGGATTTGCATATCCTGTCCTATTCCGGGTTACCTTCGCCAGGGACATTCTGGACTAGATCTGAAAATCCTTGCCTGGCCCAACTTCTCTCTTCCAGCTTTCCTGAGACTTTCAGCTGTTCTCTCTATTTCTTAGGAGTGGTAGAGCAGAACATTGTCCTTTGGTTCTCCTTAGTGTTACTGAGGTCAGCTGGTGGATCAGCCAAAAGAAGTGTGCATACCTGATGTGTGCATACCTCTTTATCCCTGCTTTTGTGTCTGCCTAGTCATCCTCTGATACTCTAGTTCATACTTTTCAGTGTTTGCTTTGTTTTTCTTTTTTCTTTCTTTTTTTTTTTTTTTCTTTTGTTGTGTGAGCACAATATTCATAGAAGAGGTAGTTCAAGGGAAGAAATTCATTGTCCTTCCGTTAGTCCCTCGGGGAATCTGCTCGATGCTCACTTCAGCTGGAGACTTATATTCGTTTCTCTGTGAGTTCCTTCTGCTCTGGAAAATTTCCCCCTCCAGGGGAAAATCCAACTTCAGCCACAAGTGGGGAGTCCCAGGCAGCTGGACAAGAGGAGAGAGGGGTGTAAAGGACATAGAAATTGCTTCAGAGAAACAAAAGCATCTGTGGAGACAATCTTCTGTGCACTGCCAGTAGACATAACTGGGTCTTTGGAGACCTGCAGACTAAACCTATTACTTGTTCCATGTTGAAATTGGCTATCTTGGTCCCACGCTCTGGCAACAGGGAGTTTGGAAAGTTGGTGAAAGCGAGCTGTGGAAAGTGATGGGAATTTTTGCCTGATAAAATATTGGGAAAAAGTTGACTGAACATGTCAGGATCCAGCCAAATGAAAGAGTAATAGACGAGGCCTTTAATGTTTGCAGAAGGAAAAAATAATACTCAAATAATTCAGGCATATTTGTCGGGGTGTAGAAATTTTATCTCCCACATTGATTAATAAGCTAGTTGGTAGGGAATATACTTGCATGTGTGTGAATACAGGGGCAGGAATGGCACAGTAGGAAGACTGTTGCGCGGCTCAACTGCTGATGAATATATTTAGAAGTTGAATCTATTCTTTCAATATTTATTTTCAGGACCAATTTTGATTACTGTTATTGTACCAATGACCTAACAGATCACTAGGTCAGGTGGACATTATATCATACACCGTGTTTAGAATGTAAATTTAAGAATACATTTGCATCCATTTAGATAATTTGTCTTGTGACAACAACTGAGAGAAAGTCACTGGAACCTCAACTTTGAATATATCCAAACTAATAGAAATGTTTCTATTCCTTCCATAGGATCTTTCAACCAGATTATCACTTTCTTGTTGAATGATAATAGAAGTGTTAGTGGTTTGATCTTACTAAGGATGAAAGACAAGAAAGACTATAGCGGTTTTATTTTTTTCCCATCTTAGAAAAACTGTTAGGTGGGTGACAGCAGAAAATGTATTTAAGAAGTATTCCAAGTGTTGATAAAAACATCATTCAATTCTGGGTCCCGTAAGAACTTCCCTGAAAGATGAGAAGCACAGTCTTCTTTTCTCTTCCTTATCTTGGCATCTCCTTAAAAGAATCGGCTATGTCACTCAGCAGAGTGTGGTGTTACATTAATTATAGCATGCTGCATAACATGTAACGAGAACTAACTGATTCATTTAGCTTCAGGAAAAAATCTCGAAGTCAAATTACTTTTGTTTTTGAAGAAGTGTGCATAATATCTAGAATTTGGATTTCTTAAGTGATTTCTTTCATCACCTAAATTTCTATCTCTCCTAAGTGTTTTTACATGTTTCTTTGTGTAGTAAGTGGTTACATGAAATATTTATAGATACTCTTCTGTTGCCAATTCATGTTTTTATTTTCCAGAAATTGTAGGACATTTTTCTGTAGCTGTTCTTTTTATTGATGCTGTTCTAAAATGAAAAGCCCTTTTTTTCAGTCATGCAAGAGCATAATCACCTCACCTGATACACGTTATTTTCCAGTAGTGGCATGTGTATCTGTGTCGCTGCAATGAACTGGATGCTGAGTTATCAAAAAGTATATTTAAAACATCTCCTCAGATGCACAGGAGAACTCTGTATTTGTCCTGTGTTTGTTTGTTGCTTATGTGCCTTACTGTGGTGCTTAGACTGAAAATGGATGTTGAACAGTGTTGCACCTGGAAATGAGAGTAATATTTATTTGCACAAGTCTTTGTGTAATGCTTCACCATCTCACTGAGTTATTTACATTATATTCATTTTACTTGCCTGTGGTAGAATAAGGAAGTTATTGATGGATCTAATCCTGTAATTAAGTATGATTTAATTGTACAGCTTGGTACACGGTCATCTGAATTATGCAAGCATTTACGAACCGTCGGTCAACCTTAGAAGCAAATTTATTTTGGAAAATGTATAATTTATTGACATGTTAGGGGTTAGTAGTACTGAAGAGTACCATAACATCAATGCAAGGATAACATAGCTATTATTTTTTTACTTAGCTATTCATTTACCTGTATTTCAGGAACCACAAAACCCATTGCTATCATCACTGTCCTCTCCTCTTAGAGCTTTATAATCTATGAGTAACTCAATGAAACAAGAGAGAAATAGTTGGTAGTGTAGAGGGAACTTAAAAGGATCTTGCTATAGCATAATTTTTTAGGACTCACAACAAAGTAACGTTTTAAAGGAAAATGTGAAGGAACACATAAATAGGATAGAAGGAAATAGGGAGGGGTA
>PPHD01013023.1:0-17618 GCA_002909625.1 Bambusicola thoracicus | reverse complement strand
GGCAGCCTTCTCTTACCGGCTTTCTATTTCTGTCCATAACGTTATCAGAATCTTATATAAGCTAACGAGAGAAGTTTACCTTTGTGCACAGGTTAAAAAGTCCACGGTGGAGTCTGTAACAAACGCATTAGAGGCTTTAATTTCACCCCTTTGGTCTCTGTGTGCCCCTCACAGGCCGTGTGCGATTCAATAACCCTTCAGCTTTGCAGAAATACACCTCCTGAAGTCCTCCTGTTGCTGTTTGCAATGCAGCTTCCAGCTTGGCAGCCGCCTCTGCTAACCAGCTGATTAAACCCGATCTTGCCATAAATCAAAACTTCTTCGCATTCAAATGTAACAATTAATCCTGGGTGTGTTGGTGCAATTAGATGACAAATGATGCCTCGAGATTCACTTGCTTGTTTAGATAGGGAAGCTGTGTTTGCTCAGCCAGGGATTTTTGGCTGCGGCTTTCAATCCACCCCAGGGGATGCAGAGTGATGAACTCAGGGAGCCTCATCCTGCTCCAGCTGTGGAACTCAGAGCTCCATCTCCTTGCCCTGCAGACTGCAGGTTGGTCTGCTTGCAAGCATCGGTGCAAGGTTTGCCTGCGCCAAATGTCAGCGCTGCTTCAGATAACCAGAATATCTGAGCTCTCCTTTCTCCATGATGTGAGTGCAGAACGGGTGTTCTTAATGGCCTTTTCCAGCCTTAACGGTCCAATGAGTTCACTCTTGCGACGCTGTGGAGTATTTACTGGAGGTGACTTATTCGTACGTCCATCTCTTAACAGAAGGTAAACCTCCATGGTGGAATGCAGCAGATAACCCATTCCGTGATAGTTCCCTAAGCAACGTGACCTGCGACCTTGCTGTTAGCAAACACCTGGGAGCCTGGTGTGCTGACTACAAGATAAAACCGACACGAAACGTGGGGCGGGTGGAGGTCCTGCAGGGATGGGGACGTGATGGCACCACTGGAACTGATAAACTATCTTGTTGTTCTGAGCCAGCCCTGAGCCAGCACTTTTCCACCTCCACAAAAACGCGCTCTCATGTAATCTTCAAAAGGCAAAGGTATGTTTGAATGGAGTCACTGAAGATCCACCTGAAAGCAAGAAATAGTATTAAATGGCTGAAGAGAGGGATTTTGGAGGAAGATACCAGCTGGGAGTGTTAGGGTTAGGTGTCCTGGTGGCCAAGAGGGTGACCACAAGCCAGCAGTGTGCTCTCATGGCCAGGAAGGGCAATGGTGTCCCAGCTGACCAGCAATTGACCAACAGTTGGCCAACAGTTGGCCAAAGGTTAACTGTGAGCCAGCAGTGTGCCCTGGTGGCCAAGGAGGCCAATAGTTCCCTGGGGTGCTCTGGCCTGCAGATTAAGGGAGATGATTTTCCCCCTCTGCTCTGCCCTAGGGAGGCCACGTCTGGAATACTGTGTCCAGTTCTGGGCTTCCCAGTTCAAAGCAACCAAGGATCTCCTAGGGAGAGTCTAGTGGAGGGCCATAAAGGTGAGGAGCCTGGAGAATCTCCCATTTGGGGGCAGGCTGAGAACCCTGGGAATGTTCAGCCTGGCTGAAGGGAGGTTTGATCAATGCTGATCAATATCTGAAGTATGACAGTCTAGTGGATGGGGCTGGGCTCTTGTGGGAGGTGTGGATGGGCACAGGATGAGTGGCAATAGGCAGAAACTGGAAGACAGAAAGTTCCGTACAAACACTCGGAAAACCTTCTTTCCTGTGAGGATGACAGAGCTCTGGAAGAAACTGCCCAGAGAAATGGTGGAATCTCCTTTCCTGGAGATAGTCAAGACCCGTCTGAAAGTGCTTTCCTGGGTCACCTATTGGAGTGAACCTGCTTTTAGCAGAAGGGGAGTCAACGGTGTCCAGAGGTCCCCTCCATCCCCTATGATACCCCTATGCACCGAACTGGGCTTTGCTCAGAATCCACTCCCAGATACCTCCAGCCCTCTGAAGACGAATGGGAATGCATGGGGGTGATTTTCTGCCAAACTCCCCACCTTTTCCACACGTGCTCAAGCCCTGCGCAGGAGGAATTGAGCAGAGGTAGGTAGGAGGTAGGAGGCAACGTTTGCCTCCAGACCTGCAGATCCTGTGCCCTCCTGGAGGCCGTGGACACCCATTTTGTCCGCTTTGGTCTGTGTTTGAGACATCAGGGCTGGTGCTAAGTGGCAATGACACAAGCTGAAGCCCAGCAGCTAATCAGCTCCCGGTGATGCTAGTGCCAAAGGAAGTCTCATTTACAGACAGTCCTGCAGCGCGCTTTGATGTGGGTGGATGTGCTCTGCGGTGAGGAAGAGCCTTATTAAGGCAGAACGTGTTGCTCTGCTGAACCACTGGGAAGTTCGTGTTGCTGAGATGCTGCGCTTGCCGGTGCAAAGATGCGTTCTTCAGGTGCACGGCTATTTCCATGTTAAACGAAAAAAAGAGAGTATTTTGAGGCTGGATGATACAGAAGGGATGAGTAAACTGGAGCACGGGGATGCTGCCTGCGGGGGGCTGACGTCCAGCCGTGGCTTTTTGCTCAAAACCCGAAGCAAAATCATGAGGCGGCCACCATGGCAAAAGCAAGGACAAAGCCGTACGGAAAACAAGCCTGCTGATGTCAGCGGTGGTAATAGGTGCATATTTACACACTCCACTTTAAGTGGGAGGCTTTAACTGCTGATTAACTGCTCTTATGGGATTTCTTTGTGAAACACCTGACAAATGTTTTCTTTATGCCCTTGGAACAAAGCAAGCTGATAGCGTTTATATCCTTTTCCTCTCTGATGGCAATTAGCGCTGATTAAAGAGTCCATAATTCATATGAACTCTGAATTTGGAGAAGGGAGGGGAGGGGTGGGCAACGGCTCCCGGTGTGGGAAAGCAATCGGCCGTTTTGATAACCAGATTAAAAAGTAATACATCCTGAAGGAGCAGAGCCAGGACTCGCTGCCTGCAGCTGACATTGCTCCGCCACCAAGGAAATGCCGCCCGGGGACAGGCGGAAAATCACGGCTGCCAACAGCGGGAGGAACCGCTGGGGAAGGGGAATCGATGTATTTGTGGCCCCGCATTAAAGGGTGAATTGTGAGGGATGTTTTGAGTTCGTTCTCATCCAGGTTTATTTTTTTTCTTCCAGGCTGGACAAGAGGGCATTATACAAACCTGCAGCTGCACCTTGCTTGTGGGCACAGAGCTCTTGCTGGCGTGCCAAGCAGGATTAGTGCAGTGCCAGCAGAGGAGGGCTGTATCCTGGAGGAGCTGTGCCAGAGGCTTTGCTTTGATGACTGCTTATGGGGTGGGTTTGGAGCTGGTTTCCCAGCCCCTCTGTGCAGCTCTGCATTTGTTCTTTGTTTCTCCACCATACCAAAATGCTGTGCTGCTGGAGGCTGAGGGCAGGCACTGACCTGGGGAACCTTTTGCTTTGCTGCAAACCTAAATGCTGAGCATGTAGTGCCCTTTGGATGGGAGCTTGATGGCTCCCAAGGTCCATGATGTAACAAAGATGCATTTAATCCTCTCCTTGTTTGCTAAGTCTTTGCATCCTAATTGCTCTGGGAAACCCTCCTGGCTCTGGGCTGACCTTTCCCAACAAAGGCCCTTTGTCAGGCGGACCTCAGGGCTGAGGTTTGCTTTGTTATTTTCCCTTCTTTCCTTTATCTCTCTTTTTTTTATTGATGTCACCACCACCCAGCCACACAAGGACCCATTATATCAACTGCCACCGGACTTTGCTTGGTGGCAAAAAGGAGATTAGGAGCAGCGGTGGGCGATATCCTGGGGAGCTGAGGCCAAAGGTGTGAGTAAGAGAAATGCTGGCAGAGGTAAAGCAGCCATGATCCAGGCAGCGCTCCCAGGTGCCAGGCAAGGAAGCCTTGCTCTCACATAAGCTCTCTGCCAGAGCTCTGCAATGGGAGCAGTAGGATTTTCCACGGGCTCAGGTGAGGATTTTGCAGGTGCTGCTTCCCATTTCCATGGTGCGTCCCAGCAGAGGGCAGCAGGAGGTGCCCTGGGCACCCATGGGTGCTGCTCTGGGTGTCGTGGTGAGGTGAGGCCATCCTCTCCAGTCCCACACTCTGGGGCACCGATCACTTTGAGCTCTGCCAAGAAGAGGCACTCTGGGGCTGTAGGAGGGTGCTGAGGTAGGAACTGAGGCTCCACGAAGATCTGTTTCAATCCTACCTGGTCTCTGGACAACTCCTTCCAATCTTTTCCATAATTGCATGCGTTTTAGGGTGCAGTACTCATATCTACCTGTATTTCCAGTGCTAGTGCTGCACCTCCTTGTTCCACCCATGCAGTCACAGGGACTCAGCACACTGCTGGAAGCAGCGAGGACCAAGCAGGGCCCCAATGCCCCACGTCCACACCACAACCTGACTCAAGGTGCTCACTCAGCTCTCACCAACCCCGAACAAACCCTGGTACGTGCCCAGCAACCCAAACACAAATGGCAGCGCCTGATATTCAGGCGGAGGCTGCGGAGCCGGGGTGCTGCCTGTTGACAACAGGAAGGGTGGCTGTGAGCTGTCTGCTGGCTCGGAACGAAGAGGCACCACAGCATCCATGGGCTGGGCAGAGGCTGAGTGGGAGGGGAGGTTGGATTCTGTGCCCAGCAGGAGATGGGTGCTGGCACGGGTTGCGCCATGACTCACGCCAACACCCATGCCAGCTTGTGCCATGCCTCTGCATAGGGTTCCCGCACAATCCTTGCAGGATGCACTGAAAGTTTGCTATTTATTGGCAAGCCTTGGGCATCTCCTAGTGCAGAGGGAGGAGGGCTCTGCTTTTTGGTGGCTTGTGGAAATCCATGGAAATGTTGGTCCCTGGGTGCTCTGTGCTCTGCAGCAAAGCAATGGCACTGCTCCCAGAGGGGGACTCTGCTGCCCTGTGTTGCTCTGACTTTCTGGCAGCACTCTGTGTTGCAATATCTCTGCAGCACTGTGGCATTCTTGCCTTTTTTCATCCTCTTTCCAACCGGCAGCACTGGGCGCCGCTCTGCTTTGTTCTCCAGCTGGAAAACAGCTTTGTGCCTTCCCCATGAAGCTGGAAACCGTGGCTTTAAGCAAAGCACTCTCAGAAGGGACACACTCCCAAGTGGCACCACTTTTCACCCGGGTGGTGTTGGAGAGAGCAGGGTCTGCCCCATTGCAGCTTCCTCTGTGCTTCAGCCCCATGCAACACATAGAAAACCTTCGGTTGCTTGAGATATCCCCATATTGGATCTCAGTGTTTCTCAAGCGCTTGGTCCATCCCTGCCCTTTCGACACCCTGATGGACCCAAAGTGACTCACAAACAGCCGCTGCGGACCTTCTTTGCACAGACTAAAGGCCGCTGGTGCATATGAACACGTCAGGTTTGAGCTGTCACAACACGTGAAAATAGCTGAGCATTTCCTCCCTGCCAGAAAAACACGAAATTCCGAAAGCTTTGCGGTAACTACCAACCAATGGAAGAGATGCTCAAGGATGAGAAACAACCCTGCATAATCTTCTTAGCGAGAAAAAAAAAAATTGCTGGTAGGTACATTTGGGAAATAACTGCATCCATTCCCACCCTTTAATTATGGCACATGTGGACGAGGACGGCGTGTCGGGGTGTATTTATGCGTTTTGCCTGACTGCGTGTCTTGGTGTTCCTAAAACCCATACAACTGATAAAGGAAACCACCACTATAGCTGGCTGATAAGCACTGTGTATGGCCATAAGGAGATGCAGTCGATACAGGAGTGGAGACATTGTTCCCGACATTGAAATTCCTGTTTCTGGCAGAAGCTGAGTGTGGCACAGCACGGCCGTGTTATCGTGTGCGTAATGCAGCCCATAATAGGCACGACAGGTAAATCTGGTTCCAAACGTGCAGGGATTATAGCAGCCCTTATGCAGCTGCTGAAATCGCTGTTTTCCGTGAAATGGCGATTTTTGCAAAGGGGTGCAGAAAACCCTGGAAGGTGTTCAGTTGCGATAATCCCATTAAAGGCAAGGAGTAGCTGTGAATGCAGGGCGGGTGGGGTGGGATGGGGGGGAAGATGAACAAAAATCCGTCTTGCATATGTTTTAAAGCATCGTTCCCTCCCACGGGTGGGTGAGAGAAGGTGGGGGGATGTCAGGGTTTCCATCTGGGACGGGGGATGAGCCCTGTGCCCACCCTGCTGGATGCATTCAATGCAACTTCTGCCCAAATTCAATGCGGCACAGACCAGTGGGAAGGATGCGAGGCGTTCCCTTGCGAGGGGACGCTGCTGGTATCACCCGTGCCCTGTATTCCCTCTGTCTTAGCAGAGCCCACTCCCTGCTATGAGCTGGGGAAGGGTCTCCACCTCCCAGTGCCCACCTTCCCCCTGCCCCCAGCCCTGCGTGGGGCCGTCCCACTCGTGTTTGCCAGCTGTGCTCTGGGTGATTTTAGTGCTGACACAGAGCTGCTGCTTCAGAATCCTCTGATTCATCCCATGGAGCGCTCACACCCAGGCTGGGCTTCTTCTCCCCGTTGGGATGACATGGCAGTGCTGCTGTGGGGTCGGCTCCTCAGTGGGTACAATCCCCTCCTGCCTTTCCCCACCATGGGAAGGGGTGCGTGGACTGCCAGAGCAATGCTGTGTCTTTTTTCAGCATAAAGGTGGATGGGATCTGGAGCAGTGAGGCAAGGAGTGATGGACGGGGATGATCCCTGCATCCTCAGGGTCCAGAGGCTGTGGGTTGCAGCTCTGGGGATGCCAATCTGCTTCCATGAGCACCAGGTGCTTCCCCAGCCTCATCTTTCGCTTGGTCACTGTGGTTTTGCTTCTTGCCATGGATCTGAAGTCTCTTCCCCTTCCTTTTCTCCTCCTGCTTGGCATCTCCCGCTCCTGCAGAGAACTTGGAGGTGGCAAAGGAAAACAAGGCACAGGGATGTGCTACTACCCAGTCTCATGCGGTGCCATCGCCTGGCTGGCACGCAATTTGGCACACTAAGATACAGCTGGGGGTAACCTGTCTGATTGCAGTCAGGCTGCAAATGGTATCGGGGTGCACGTAGGCAAGCATCGTCCTCTTCATCCTTGCAGCACATGGAGGGGCTGCGGTGGTGGAGCTCTGCCCAGGGTGGATGCAAGGAGCGGGCAGTGCCAGCGCGGCATGCCGTGTTGCAGCCCAGGATAGATGGGCTGAGATGCTTTGGCAGAGGGTTGTGGCAGAACTGGAAGAGCAGGGCCCTGGTGAAGGTCAGGGTGAAGGGGTGTGTTTGGCAGCAGCGAGGGGGCTGGGGAGTGGTGCGGGTCAGTTTTTGAGGGCACCCGTGGAGCCGTGTGGGAGAACTGGAATGGCAGAATGCCGTGCCTGAGTCAAAGCAGGGAAGGAGCATTGCTCGGGGCTCCTCCCAGCTGCACCATCCTCCAGATGGGCTTCGGGATGCCCAGAGATGGGCACAGTCTGCTCTCACCCCACACTGATGCCTGTTCCTCCATTCTCAGGATTAATGCCTTTATACTCTGCTCATCGCCCTCCTTTACCCACAGCAAGATGAGGGCAGAGATGTGATACTAAGGAGCATGATTTAGTGGGCAACGCTGGTGGTAGGTGGATAGTTGGGTTAGTTGGTCTAGAGGTCTTTTCCAACCTTAACAATTATGATTGTAAGAATATGATCAAGCCAGACCTTGGGATGGGCTTTCTGCTTCATGTGTCCAAGACATTTGCATTGCCAACCCCCCCTCTGGGTCCTGCCCAGGGCTGGCTTTCTTCTAGCAGGTCCTGATTTGAAGATGTTACCTCTCCAGGCAACCTCTGCTTCAGTTCCAGCCCTTGGGAGATGCCCTTAGGGGAAGGCAGCCCTTGGTGTTCTTCTTCCCTTATGGCCAATGTGGCCTCAGCCATCGGGTACCTCAGGGTTTGGGATCAAATGTCACCCATTGGGGTGGTTTGCACCTGGTTTAGTCCACTTCTGCTCCTAAAATTGGATATCCGACCATGCTTGCACCCATGGTTTGATTTGATTTCCTTTATTCACAATAAATAATACACAACATTACAAAGAACTCACACAAAATCAAAAAAAAAAATATATATATAATAATTGCTTTCTTTCTGCAGCCACAAATAAACAGGATGTACCAGCACCAGCTAACGCGTGAAAGAGCATCTATGAGCAGCATAGGTGGGGAGAGAGCTGGGGGGACTTGCTGTGCCCACCTGCCCAAAGTGGTCGTTCCTCTCTGCTGGTGTCTGCACTGTGTTTCCATCCCGTGGGCCACCAAAGGCGGGGTGAGATCCTGCGTGTGCCAAACGCGCACACAACGCTCAGGCATCCCTGAACTGTGCAGATCTCACAGCCTGAAGGACGGGGATGCAGCCGTTGGGTGTTGGACCACCACGGAGGGCTGCTCTGGGCAACCTCCTTTGCTGGGCTCAGCTGGCAGCAGTAAAGCTGGGAGAGCTTCTAGCGCTCACGCTCATGTAGAGGGGTTATATACACACACTGCAATGCACCGCTCCTTCTTAGTCACGGATGGCCTTTGAGTTAGAAGGCTTTTGCTTAAGAGTCTACTGTAGCTGGATGTGTTCACGTGCACACATGAGCCCATGTGTGGAGTTCCTTCCTCCAATTCTGCTTGGTTTTCCGGTTAGCTCCTACGGTGGGGTCAACTCCATGGATTTCTTCCTCTCCTCTCTCTGTTCTTCCCATTCCTCCTCTGACTCGTAGGTGCCCTTGACGATGGCCACCCTGTCTGACATGTTCATGCAGTAGGGGACAAGGATGTAGAAGTACAGCAGAGCAGCCAAGCAAGCCCCTAGGATGGGCCCAACCCAGAACACCTAGAAAGCAATAGGGGAGAGGATGAGAACGGGTCTTGGAGGCACACCAGATCCAGCTGCCACACAGCATTGTGTCCACATCTCCTGTCCCAGGGAGAGGTATTTGAACCTCTTCCTTCCAGTGGAATTCTTGTGTCGAAGTCCCCTCAGCTGCTGCTCAGGGAAGACATCAAGCTCAATTGCAGCAATGTGATGTTCTGGAAGGATGAAGGTGAGCCTGCAGGCAATGCTGGGTGAGTGGGAAGCCAGAGCAGGTCTTTTCTGTGTGCTGCACTGAACTGGCATGATGCCCTAGCTCAACGTTCTCCATTGCACATAGGGTTATCCTTGCATCCCTGCTCTGTCCCAGGGATTGACCTGCTCTCTGCACTCTGTGCTTGAGGGGAACAACCTCCCTCTGTTTATCCTTTCAGCTCCGGAATCAGCTTTGAAACTCCCGGACCCATATTCCCATAGAAATTACTGCCCAGTCCCTTTGTCACTCATGCCTGGCTCCGGAGGATTCTCACCCTGCCCTCCCCGGTCTGCAGTTGATGCTCACCCAGTGTGTGGAGCTGAACTTCCTCACGATGACTGCAGGCCCGAAGGACCGTGCTGGGTTCATGGAGCAGCCAGTGAAGTAGATCTGTTGGTGAAGAAAGGAGATGGGGGTCAGGGGTGTTGTGTCACTTAACAAATAAGAGCAACTTTACCCTAACTGCAGTAGGGACTTGGAACTAGATGAGATTTAAGATCCCTTCTAACCCAACCATCCTATGGTTCTATTATCTTATGGACTCTTCCAACCCAAACACTCTATAGTTCTATGGTTCTGTGATCTTCAAGGACCTTTCCAACTCAACTGTCCTATGGTTCTGTGATCTTTAAGAACCCTTTCAACCCTACCATCCTATGGTTCTATGACCTTTAAGGACCCTTCTAACCCAAGCCATTCCAAAACTGCCCTCAGTGCTATTTCTGTTGCAGAGATGTGGGGATCCCCATGGTGTGGAGAAGGAGCCCATGAGGTCTATTTAATGCAAATCCCTCTGGGACTGTCTGCATGAGACTATTTTGGGAAGTCCCATTCTAGAGAAATTCCTGCCTCATCACCCTCCCCGGACACTCACCCCCACCAAATGGCCCACAGCGACAGAGAGGCCGATGGACAGTGCTGGGGAGCCCACGTTGCCATTCCTCCTGTTGTCCGTGGATGCGAAGATGCAGGCAGCCAGCTGGAAGGTGAGAATCATCTCCACCACGACCGCCTGGCCTGGGGTTGTGTTGTTGTTGAGCTGTGAGATGTTGAGAATGAAAATAATTAACCATCTGGCAGGCTGGGAGGACTCTCAGCTCCTTTTATGGTGGATTTGAGTCTGGTCCCTCAGCACTCGATGCTTTCCCACCTGCATGCTTAGTCCATTTTTGCCTGCATTTCTCTCCCCGTCTTGCTCGCTGCAAGCCATATTAACCTGATTCATCCCCCACTAAGAGGTGGGGAAGCAGCCACTGCAGGGGGGTATGGGAAGAAGAGTGTGGGCTGAGATGAAGGTCTCCTACTGCCAGAGGAACAGGGAATGTCACAGGGGTAAGACATAAGGGACGTTTGCTGTGAGGTGGACTCAACCTCGTCAGGCACGGAAAAAAGCCAGGTGACCTGAGCTTGTTTTATTTGCTTTGCTTTCTTTCTTTTCTTTTTTTGTCTTTTTTCTTTTCTTTTCTTTTTCCTCAAGGTGGCTGGTTTGGGACACGTACTGCTTGGCAGCAGGATGCACTGTGGCACCTCATCCCAGCGATCCAACCCTCTGCACGGTGTCTGTGCTACTCTGAGGGGTCCAGACCAGGCTCAGGCAGAGCAGTAATCCCACTGCTCCCATTTTAGCTGTTTCCCAGCACTGCCCCCAGGGTTTGGGACACACCGTCTGCCTTTGCTGCTCTTGCAGGGTCCCACCACCTCCCCTCCTCTGCCAGGAGAAGTTCCTGTCCCTCACAGCCCCCTCTTTGCCCTCCCATGTGTTGCTCCTCATTGCACATTCACCGGCTCTCCTCCACAGACCCTCTCCATCAGCTCCCATTCCCAACTCCCCATGGTCCCGCTGAGCTCCCACTGCCCATACTGGTTTGGCTGGGCTCTGCTCCCTGCCCCCCTCTGTCTCCTGGCACAGCTCCTTTCCTGACACTAATCTCCAGGTGGAGAGGCTGCACTCAAGAACATCTCAGTGGTGCTGGTGACTCACTGGGGCCCTTAGGATAAAGGAAGCGCTTATTAAGGGAGAAAAAGCCACACCATTCATCACACCACGTAATAAATCTGTCAATGCTCTCTGGCTACATTGACATTTGCTCCAATCTCATTCCCATCCCCTCTACGTACGGGACAACACGCCAAGACCAACCATCCTGAAGGATTTGGCTCTCCAGATCGGCACCGGTGCCAGAGAAGCAAAGCCTGCACAGAAGGTGAGCATTCAGGTGGATCATCTCCAGGTCAGAGACTTACCGAATTGATAGCCAGGTTGCCTCGGGTATTGGCTGGTGTCACGCCATAGAGGATGCCAGCCCCGGCGATGGCCCCGACCAGCTGAGCAATCACATAGAAGAGCGTCCGGAGGAAGGAGATCTGATTCCCAACGAAGAAGGCGATGGTCACCGCGGGGTTGATGTGGGCGCCGCTGATGTGGCCGAACGCCTGCACCAGTGTGCCAATGGCCAGGCCAAAGGCCAGCGAGATCTGCAGGATGCTGGGGAGTGCGGATGGCCACTTCAGTGCCGAGCCGAGGCCGATGAAGACGAAGATGAGAGTGGAGATGAACTCGACGAAGACGGCTCGAGCGAAGGCCAAAGTTAATATTTCCCTCTTCATGGTGGGAGTGGGCGGAGGGTGGCTGGGAAGGAAGGAAGTTTAGGTTTCCTCTGTCTCCAGGCTCTTCTGTCTGCACCGAGTTGTAGGGCCATACCTATCTATATATGCAACAGCAGCAGGGAGCTGTGTTACAAGGCGGTGGGTGGAGCCGAGGAGTTAGCCAGTCCTCCCAAATTATCATGTGAAACTGGAAAAGTTTCCATCTGAAAATAACTTCGGAGCCTCTTGGTGAACCAATGACTCAGATATTGGTGGTATTTCTTTCTTCTTCCCTCTGCAAACAAAGAGCCCCTATAGGGTGTCTCCGTGGTCGTTAGATAACACGGTTGCATAACGATGCTGCGCTCCCTCCTCTGCTTTTCCCTTTTACTACCTCTTGTCAGGTGCCGGGTGTTTTGTTAGCAGAGGTGTAGTTGTTATTCCCTTCCTCTGTGTACTCGTGGAGCAAAGAACACCGCAGCTTTGCTTGAAAGCTCCCATTGCCGTTGTTGGTCTGGAGGAGCTGTCCCGGGGCTGTGCTCCCACGCTTGGCCAAGTGCATTGGATTTAGATAAGAAACGAAATGTTAAGCAAAGTTAAGCACCTGGAGCTGCTCCCGGGCTGTCAAGATAGCTCACAGTCAGAAAGCAAGTGCCTTGTGATCACCCCAAGGGCAGGGCTTGGGGGACACTGCCAAACTGGAGCTTCCTCGAGGTGCCCACACGGGGTCTGGAGGGGACAGTATGGCCCAAGAACAGAAGGCTGATTATGGTCTCTGAGCCCCTTTGCTGCCTCTCTACTCTGCTGCTCCTTCCAGAGATCGATAAGCATCGGGTGTGGGTTTCACCAGCGCTGGCGGTTGGTGGTGCTCCATGCCAATACCAGGGAGGGTGCATCCTACCCCGTCATCTCAGGTCCTTTCTGTTCTTTTTGCTTTCCAAGCTCTTGCTCAACAAGGTCAATTATTTTGCTTGTGGGAATGCCAGCACAAAGCCACAGGCATTGCATGGACACAAGCCACGTTTACATGTCTCTTCTCATGTTCACACAGCACTGGTCTCCATCCTAAATCCATCTGGCTGGGAGTCCTTGGTTGGCAGGGAGCTGATGGGGGCTGACGTTTGGGGGCAGAAAATGGCCCCGGTGACACTTCACAATGACTTCTTGGTCCGTTTGCAGTTGTGTGCCAGGATTTACATCTGTTTCAAATGGGTTTGGGTGCCTCCCTCTGCTCTCCTTGCCGTACTCCAGCACAGCTGATTGATTGCGTCTTGCTTTTCTCAGGCGAACTGATCTCTCCATGCAGGGGATATCCGAGGCTGCCGTGTGCTTCTGCGGAAGCAGTCACTCTCCAGCACACAGCTAGCAAAGCTCCATGTCATTTTTGATAAAAAGCATTTCAAATCCCTCTTTGAATTTAAAAAGTGCTGAAAAACTTCATTCACTGCTGCCTTCTGCTGGGTGCAGTCAGAACTTGCATGTAGCCAGTTCCGTCTGGGGTCAAAGCCAGGAGGGATTCCGTTCTTCTGAGCCAAAAATAAAGGAGCCCTTTTCCTCCAGCTGCGTCCTGAGCTCCGCACACAGATCCAGCGCTCCTCACAGCACAATTCCTCCTCCTCATTTCTTCCCGGTTCTGCTGGTCCTGGGAATCTGGCCGGGTGAAAAACCAGCTCTGTTATCCTAGAAGCACCCGGTCCGTTGGCGTGTTTTGGTGAAAGTTTTGCAAGCTGGTTTTTCAAGATACCCTGGCCAGATTCCAGTTGGAGTAATTGCTCGCCACTTCCCTTCCATCCTCCTGTGGTTCCTCCTGGATTGGATGCACCTCGCTCCCATCCTCCCACCCTTTTCATAACACGGCTCTCTGTGTGCGGTGGCCGAGTTTTGCCATGTGTGTTGATATAGGCTGGTGATTTCGGGTGACGTTGTGGCTTCAGCTCAACGCTGACAGCACTGAGCTTGAACTCACTCTCCCAGACTGTGGATGAGAACCTCCAAAAGTAAGAAAGCCCTCCTACCAGGCTAGGGGATGTAATGAAATAATGCTGAAACTGGTGGGGAAAGATAGAGAGAGATGAGGGATGTTTCTCTAATTACAGACCCTGCAAAATGGGTTCTCCTGTGGTTGTTTGAAGACTTTCCTCCCTGGGTTGTCATGGTTTTATGAGTTTTGTTGCCCTGTCATGGCGTTTCCGCTCGGCTTCTCTGAAGTCTGACCATGAGGTGTTGGGAAGGCTTCCTTCCTCTTCCCTTCTGCATGCCCTCCAAAGAACCTGTGTGAGCTGAAAGTGTCTTGGATGCGTCAGACGTAATTGAGTTGGGCAAGCAGGCATTGCGCAGGGCCCTGCTGACAGATGGACACCCACGTGCCAGGGCTACGCATACCTCACTTCTCCCAATGGCTTTAGGAGGCAAGGAGATGGGGAGGCTTTGCCATCACAAGGAGAATGGCTTCAACCACTCTTCTCCTCCTCGTTGGCATCTACAAGCAAACAAAGCGCAACCAAAACACGTCCACTTATCCCACTCCGTTGCAGGGCCACGTGGCTTGGTGGCACCTTGGGGACAGCGTGCAGGAGGCAGACAGGGACCCGAACCCACTGCTTGCATTGCCTGAATGGGAGGAAGGCAGCCGTACCTCATCCTCGCCCGGGGCCCTGCAGCTCTGCCTCACCCACGGAGGTGTGTGTGTCATTAACTGGGTACGTGTGCCAGCCCCTGCCAGCCCTGGGTTGCTGGTTGCATTTCTGAGCCCTCGCCATGCTTCTATTAATTTGTCTTTCCCACAGTAGCCCCAATTTCTGATGGGTTCAGCTCTGTGTCAGACCTCAAAGCCCGGCAGATCAGCTTGCAGGGGGTTGAGTTTAGGCTGTAAGTGCTGCTGAGGCCCAGCGTTTGGGCTTGCCCTCTCACCTGGCTCCATACCTTGACCAAGGACCTTCCAGCTGGCACAGGAATACAAGCAAGGATAACAACAGCAACAGCAGCCAACTCCTTCTGCTGGAATCTGTGATTAGTTGGGATTAGATGGCTGGAGGAGAAAGTTTGCTTTGGTTTGTTTTTAAAGAAAGGCTGTTTCTTGCTGGCTCAGCTCTGGGAGCTTGCAGCAAGGTATGAAATAACCCAGGTGGGGAATTCAAAGCAGAGCACGCAAACTTTTTGCTTTTCATCCTATTCCTGAGGCTGCTGCTTTCTGTGGTGGGGATGGGGCGAAGCCTCACTGCACCGTGGTGTCTCTCTGCAGGCAGGTTCAGATGAGGCTTTCAAGGATTTCTCTAATCTACCCCACGATCTTCCTGCGCTTGCTTTAAAGTGGAGGAATTATTCTGCTGGCCTGAGCCAAATGACATTTCCACCTTCCCCTGCCCTGGAGGCTTTGGCTTCCCCCAGCAACCTGATCTGGTGCTTTGGAGCAAAAAGCCTTTGAGCTCCACCAAGCAACACCCAAAACAGTCTGTGGGAGCCTTTGCCGTGGATGTGTCCAATGCTGTCAGCTTTGGGATTGGTTGAGCTGCACTCAGTCCTGAGTCTTCTGCACTTTGGGACAGGAAGAAGGGATGGGGTACAGCACTTTGTGGGCCAGGTTTACTCTTGGGGTGTCCCCATGCCTCTTGCTGCCATCCCACCATGTGGCAGATGACACTTTGGCTTGCAAAGGTGGTTACAAAGCTGCCATCCAGCCCTTGCTGGTCACAGACCTTGTAACCCAGACCTTGTCTGTAGGTAGGGCTGATGCCATCAAAATGCTGAATGGTGTTAATACTTAATAACAGCATTGCTCTGCTCCTCACTTAGAAATTACTTGGCAGTCTCTAAGGCATCCAAGTAAGTGGATGCAAACGCTTTGGGGCTGGTCTGCAATGGAAATGCCAGCATCATCCTTAATAATTAATTTGCATCATCATAATCATTAAATTGGCACACGGGGATCATCACATGTAGTAGGGAAAGCAAGGCTCTATTAGAAAAGAGATCTCTGCAGATCAGCCAGGATGAAAGCTGGGTCTGAAATGCTGGTGTCCTGATTTTCAGGTCTAGCCCTTTCCAGTGAAGCCACCTGCATCAGTGACACTGGGAGGTTGCATTTCTGCTCATCTAGGTAAATGCTTTGCATTCTTAGGCCAGTAGCCACTCACTGGGATTCAGACAGACCTGCATTTGTGAGACGGTTTTCCTCTTGAATGGAAGTCTCATCTTTGCCTACAAATTCTCCTTGTAGGGCTGCAAGGAGCCTGGGCTGAATCAGGGCTGGAGAGACCTAGAAAACAAGACCAGCCTCTAAAGCAAGTAGGATGCAGTAGATAGCATAATAAAGAATTGTCTGGAATCTCTTAAAAGCTGAAATTCTTGCATCCTGGCTCCAAGAGCTTAGGACTTTGACAAGCAAAATGTTGGTGACAATATGTCCTTAGCTGGTGAACTAGAAAACTATTTTTTTTTCACCCCATTCTGCCTCTGAGGCTCAGACGAGAGACACTGAGTGATTTCTCACCCTAAGAAGTTACAGATATGGGATTTAAAGAGACTCGTGGTCATGTGCTGTTGGACCTGAAGACTTGCATTGGGTGGTCTCTGGATAAATGTCTGATTATCTTCAGCTTTCTCATGTTCCTGGAGAACCATGCTGAAATCTGAAGCAGAGCCTCTGGTCTCATACCCAGATTCATTGGGAGTGTCTTGGGAGACAGAACTCTCTGCAAGCCTTGGAGCTGTAGGAATTAGCTGGGGACTTGACTTTCCTTGTGGACCACCACTGTTGCCAGCCACTTCCTTGGGCCAGAGGTTTCGTAGAATCATAGAATCATTGTGGTTGGAAAGGACCTCCCAGACCATTCAGTCCAACCCCGACCCATCCCACCATGCCCACTGACCATGTCCCTGAGTGCCACATCTCATGGTTCTTGAACACCTCCAGGGATGGTAACCTCACCACCACCCTGGGCAGGCTGTGCCAATGCATCACCACTCTTTTGGAGAAGAAATTGTTCCTAATATCTGAACTGTACCTACTCTAGCACAACTTAAGGCCATTCCCTCTAATCCTAAAATCAACCTGGGGCAGTGTCATCATGCCCCTGGGTAGCAACGTGGTAGTCCGACTGGTATCCACATGAAATCACATTTTCCTGCTGAAAACCTACTGTATTCTGGCATTTCAATGATATCTTAAATAAATGGGTGGAGCTGAATATATGACAATCAAGTAAAGGGGTTGGGGCATGTCCAAAATGCCCTTAAATTCTCACAGCAACTCGAGGACCCAACAGGGCTTTGCAGGATGGCTGCCCCAAACCTGGTCAAGATGACAATGTACCGGCGGAACAACACAACAGGAGAGGAAGAAAAGGCTTGTGGTCACAAGTGATGGCAGGGCATAGGAAGCAGTGAGATCTGAGGCACTTCGTACAGCAATTTACATTTGGATTTCATGGTCATATTATTTATCACAACTCCATGATGACACTAATAAGGGTTAATTTATGGTGCAATGAACGTTGCAGATATTCATCGTGGAGAGTCATGAATTCATGGGTGGGAATGCACAGGTTGTTTTGAATCCTGGACCAAAGCATTCCTATTGAGGTCTAATACAGAAAGTGTTATCAGCTTAGTGAGGGTTTTGGTTGGTCTATGGCAGCTCTGATCTCTGGGTGGCTGAGATCTCTAATTTGAGCAGCATTGGTGTAAGTCTGGAATGACTGGCTTGGTTTCCTGATGGTGCAGGTTTTGGAAGTGTCATTGAAGACAATGACAGCTCCATGGAGAGGGAAAATTCACTCACCTGACTGTCTCGAGAGGATTCAGGCTGCTTTAGCCATCTGAAAATCTGGTTCAGAGAGATTGCTTCATGTTAACACTGCATGCCAAGAGCAGAACCCAGCCAGGCCAGGAATGTGAGCAGCATTAGGTGCTCAAGGAGGAATGGTCTTCACTTGGTGGGTTGGTAGTTGGAAGATGGGGGCTGTATTTTTACTGTTATTTTTGTAGATCGTTAGGCTGTTGGCTTGAAGCTGGGCTGCATGATAC